>OZ026621.1:13048189-13077189 GCA_964020975.1 Hermodice carunculata
CAAAGACCAGGCCAAAGACATCCAAAGTCCCAGAGTACACAAAACAATACGAATGTGAATCTACTAATATCCAATTTAGAATATGGTGGCATGAACATGACTGTGTTTTGCTTTTTTCAGGAGGGGACACTTTTAGGAATTACATGTATGTGGATTTCCTACACATGCATAGAGATCTTCTTGCATCAAGCATGCTGCTGGAAGGTATATTTCTCGAAAAACTGGTTGTAAATGGATGTTTAACCAAACACCAATACGACAAGATTCAGGTATGGAGGGTCTCCTTTAGACTTGTATTTATTGTCTCCATTCTCATTTGATATTAGTTGTGCCCGAATAGAATGGTTGGTCAAATTCTTACAGCAATATGATCTTGAAGGCAGGCTGTCACATTGGAACCCTATCATGGTAGCAGGATAAACATCATAGGCATACTCTTGAGGTATATCATTGCGACACGTTTTCATCTATGGAACACACTAACTTGGAGGATGAGTTTATTATACACTTATTTTGAGGACATTGGTTCAACAAAATGCTTCATTTTCTTCTTTTTATCTGATGTTTATGTTTCCATTTCATGTCTTATAAATAAATTTCCTAGTTCTATGTTTTATATTTGTATTTTGTGGCTTATGCTATGTATTTCCTTGTTCTATGTTTTGTATTTGTATTTCATATTTTATGCAATGTAATTCCTAGTTCTATGTTTCGCTCGAAGGCTTCGAGCCAAGTATAAGACTGGACTTCAACTAATACAGGTGGAAATAAGAATAAAATAGAATATAAATAAAAAATACTAGCAACTAAACGTGAATGAAAAAATAAATGAATAAAAGCTAAATCTTTACCAAAGAGAGAAAATGGAATGCATGCATGAACTCCCTCAGTTATATAATAGAAGTTCACATTGCAATCAAACCAAGTCTCAGCTGCATTGAACATTTTCTGAGTTAGTCAATGTTGGTCAGCTTGGAATGTACGGGCTTATGTTATGCTGATATTCTGTTGTTGTTGTGTTAACCAACCGTTCGTTTTATTTCTATTTTATTGTATCCAGTAATTTTTTGACATTCATAAATGTAAACTGTATACCAAAAGGAAGATGAATTACTCTGTATGCATCGAAGGCCTGTATTTCAATTTTCTGTGGGCACAGTGCACTGTATTGTGTATTACAATATGGAGATATTTATTATCCAAACAAAGATGCAGTTTTGAATGGATATGTTTTCAGGATTACAGGGCTACCATACATGTACGTCAAAACACAAACCTTAATTTATGGGAATAAGCTGCGTTTTGTAGTCTCATAAGAGTAGACCATTATAAAGTAAAAACAGATAGAGTTGATAAATATATGAATGAATTTATTGTGGAATGTTGACAACTGCATATGTCACACTAATGGACTATATAATTAAATGGTCCTAATTGATATCGTACGAAAGTGCAAGAAATACACGTGAGACTTAAAAAATACAAGAAGGCAGAGTAGTACTCAGTCATGGAAAATTACAAGAAAATGTGATAATAATATCATGTGCTGAAAGATTTGGTGATTTGATATATGAATGACTTTCTACAAGACACTACATTTTAATGACAACTGCAAACTTTGTAAATGTTGAACTTGAGACATTTTAACGAACTTTATGTTTTTGCAGGCAGTTAAAGGAACAAGCTTAGAAAGAGCCAAGTTATTGCTTGATATGATAGAACAAAAAGGAGCACGTCTCATTAGAAGGTTTTTCCTCACACTAGAAGAAGATGAAGGTGAAGCTGTTGCGGCTGAAATAATTAGAGAGATGCTTCCAGAGTGGCATAGTAAGTAAATAATATGTGCAAAACAACCTGTTCCTTGCATATATTGCATACTTCAATTATTATATTTGCACCTCAGTGAATAATCTGAGGTGCATGCTATACTGAAATTTTGTACAGATGTGAAGAATAAAAAATACCGTTCAAAGAACAGAGTACCCTTCGGCCGCCTTCAATCTCTTTTGCTGTGAGTGAATAGGACGTATATCCATTGTAGGGCAATGTCTTTATTCAGGTTAATACAGCAAAACTCAAAAGTTGGATTCCATGTAGCATCTATTTTGGTTTGGTGCCATTCTAGAAACATGCATGCATTATGTAAGAAATAACCTGTGACCTGGAAAATTGTGTTTGAAGTAAGTGCAGGCCTTAAAGAGGTGTATAAGCATGTGGTGCTTGTGATACATGTGTGTGATGTTTCATAAAACTGACTTTAAAACTTTCTTACCTACAGAAGTACTACTAGTGTACACTTGACCTTTGACCTCAAAAACATTAGGTCAAATATAGAGGCATAACCTTGACTTTCAACAGCCTTCTAGATCACCCTATATTGCTTCTTTTGTTTTAAAATTTATATTTCTAGATGCACAATGTCACTCAGCAAACTTGTGACCATTGTTTGACCTTGAAAATTAGGTCAAGGTCAATTATGCTTGCACACAAAGCAAGCCTTATAATGGTGTACTATATATGCAATTTGAAAGTCCTGTCTGAAAAGCTTCTGATGTTATAGTGGTTAAGAAAATTTCAATGAATAGGTCACTGTGACCCGGATACTTGACCTAGTGCCCTACTTTTGATTCATGACACATGTTTTGGTTGTGATACATGTGTGTATAAAATTTCATGTAACTGACTTATATACTTCCTTACTTATACCAATACTACCATTGTGCACTTGATCTTTGACCTCAAAAAGTAGGTCAAATATCAAGGTATGACTTCGATTTTCAATAGGCTTTGAGATCACTCTATGAAGGTTCCTGTGTGTAAGATTCAGATTGCTTGATGCAGGCTTTCAATAGTTAGAGTGGTATCGTTGCTTAGCACATGTGACCACCATGTAACCTTGAGAATTACGTCAAGGTCAACTATGCTTGCACACAAAGTAGGCCATACAGAAGTGTAGTATCATGTGCAATTTAAAAGTCCTGTCTTAAACATTTCTGAAGTTTTGGTGTGAAAACAATGGGACGGACGGACAGACAGACGGATGGACAGCGCCGGGTACGACAATACCCGTTGGCCTCATAAGGCCGAAGGGTAAAAAAACCTATGTTGCTGTGATTCCCTGATTTTCAGTTTGATTAGTTTCCAGGGAATGCATTCATTCTTATTGTAGAGTATGTAAGTCAACATGAATTATAATTTCAACTAACAATTTTATACTTTTACGGAACCAATTTCTCTTCAAGCTTGGTGGAAATGTGCTTTGGATGTGTCACTACAAAGTTTGTTGAAACAGTCATACCCCATTGGTCTGTGGTCTTTAAATATATACATATTTTTTATTCAGGTGCAAAAAGTTCAGAAAACATCAGCCATATTCATAACTATCTTCCATACAATGACATCAAAGAGATTCAAGAATTATCAAAACATCACCATTCAGCTTCCAATACCAGTGTGAAAAAACCAAATTTCACTCCTAACTTGAGACAGGCAGTCACCCAGAAAAAGCAACTGGTGGTTTTAAACTGGTCCTTTCAACCTTTGAAACATTCTTCATTAACTACAGGCTTTAGTGTTTCCAAAACAAAAAGGCCTAAGTACTTACAACCAAAATTGTTCACTTGTCCCAAAAATGGATAGACACATGTTAGGCCTGGCACAGTTTGGTTTCCCTCTGACTTCTCAGCCAGAAGTGTTCTTTATTAGGTCACAATCTTAATTTGTTCAATATGTGGAGTAATGAGATTATTTATCGTCCTGTACTTTTCGGAGTTAGACGAGGTTTGACTGCTCCAGTATAAAAGGTATTATTTCAACTTAAAACGTTTTGCATAATTTACCTAGGTTTCTTCAGTTTGTAAAGATATGGCGTAATTTTGATGGTGGCCATTACATTAGTATAAAGAGAAAGCATTGCGTCATGTGGGAGTAAAGGTCTTTCCTAGGTATATAGTTTCTGTATAACATATGCAGGAACCATTCAATGCGTAGGTACTATCGAACGTTTAAAGGAACTTCTGAGGAGCTATTTTTTTTACCTTGAGAGATGTAAAATATCACTGTTAGGTATATGACTATAAGAATTTAAAAATTTGCAAAAAAAGTCAATCTAATAGATTCACCAGAAATGTGGTTTATTTTGCCTGTATAAAATGTGTTCAAAATGAATAACTTGGAATTGCCAAAGTCAGTGAGCAAATGTGTATTTCCTTTCTGTAAAACTTATTCTAGTTGAACTGAAACTTGGTAGAAGTGTTCACAGTCAGAGAGACAAATTGTTATTTCCATACACCACCAATGTTTAACCAGTTGTGTTGACTTTGAATTTTAAGTAATTATCATTGAAATTTAGGCATAGATCGCCTGTGATTAGTAGATAGTACTTCGGTATTCTAATACTAATTTACAGATAGCTTAACTCTGTTAAGCTTGGGGGGGGGGTCTATGGAATCAGTCACAGAGTTAAGTTGTCGTCATCCACTTTTTTATATTCCCATTGGACAATACTTAGTTTTTCTAGGCTCCAATTAATAGTTGAAAACATTTGAAGCAAATATTTTAGATTTTCAGGTACAGGCACGTTAGAATCATTTGTAAAGAAAGAAGGAAAGTGAGGGAAGGAGGGAGAGAAAGAAAGAAAAATGCTCACATCCTTCCCAAAAGCAGTGCCCAACCTTAAAACTTTAGAAAGCTGAAAAGTGAAAGGAAAATACTAATATCCATGACCTTGAAAGGCATGATTAAGATCAGTGCCTAACCACCAAAGAAAGAAAGAGCGAAAGAGAAAACATCCTCAAATCCATGGCGAAAACAAGAGCAAAAGATCATGGAACCACCTTAAAAATTTACACATAATCCCGCCAAAACACAATCATATTTAAATGATAAATAATAATGATGCACTGTGCACGACTGGCTTCACCCGCTTTTATCTGTAAACAAAGCCAGAAGAAGTTTGCATTGTAAATGCCCTGAATGTCCATGTTGAAAATATCATGGACATTTTAAGTGTCTACCTTTTGTGTGTTTACAATTTGTTGTACGGATCAAATATGGTCAAAGTGTTTTTTTTTTTAGAAGTATAAATAATTGATCCACAAAACAAAACCAGACAGTAAGCATCAATTTATTCAAGTTGGGGGATATTTGTTGAGATGATCCAATGGATTTGATCAGAAGAACAATTTGATATATTCAGATAATCAAACAGAATCTATTTATTCTTCTGCCCAAGATCAATTAAATCATTTGAACAATTATTTTTGTTCATGTGATCAAATGAGAGTATATTTGTTCCTCTGATTAAATTGATTTGATGAGAAGAACAAATCGATTTAATCAGGAGATCAAATCAATTTATTCAGAGGAACAAATACACTCTATTTTAATCATATGAACAAATGCATTTGTTCACCTCATGAAATAGATTTGTTCTTCTGATCAAATATTAAATCATCTGATAAAATACTGAATAAAACAAGAAATGGCATTTCCTAATACACACACATGTATGTATGTATGTATGTATATATTTACATATATATATATTATACATATGTATATATGTATATATATGTATATATATATACAACATCGCTACGTGATGCTGACAGATAAAAAAGACATATACATATATATATATGTATATATATATATATATATATATATATATATACATATATATATACAACATCGCTACTTGATGCTGACAGATATGAAAGACATAAAAATTCGGTGAAAAATTTAGGCTTCTGGCCATAATATTGCTGAAAGCTGCTGTGTCTTCAACCGGCCAGTTTGTATAGACAGCCATCTTTAGAAAGGCATGACATATATCACTGATATGCAGATTCCCTTCATTGTGAAATGATTTAAAGAAGAACATTTCCTTCGCCAACAGTTTACTTCCATGAACAGATTCTGTTTTCCAATGGCATTTATAGAGTGGAACTTCTTGAGCCAAACTTGGCAGTGACCTTTTCTGTTGCTCCCAGGATCAACCACACCACATAAGGCTGGATATCTTCAAGTTTATTACATCGAAATGTGTTGTTCAAGGACATATAATTTTGTATCACAATAAGACAATACATAACTAGTAAGGGTGGCTTATTATTGACAGCTTATAGTCAAAGACCAGGCCAAAGACATCCAAAGTCCCAGAGTACACAAAACAATACGAATGTGAATCTACTAATATCCAATTTAGAATATGGTGGCATGAACATGACTGTGTTTTGCTTTTTTCAGGAGGGGACACTTTTAGGAATTACATGTATGTGGATTTCCTACACATGCATAGAGATCATCTTGCATCTAGCATGCTGCTGGAAGGTATATTTCTCCAAAAACTGGTTGTAAATGGATGTTTAACCAAACACCAATACGACAAGATTCAGGTACGGAGGGTCTCCTTTAGACTTGTATTTATTGTCTCCATTCTCATTTGATATTAGTTGTGCCCGAATAGAATGGTTGGTCAAATTCTTACAGCAATATGATCTTGAAGGCAGGCTGTCACATTGGAACCCTATCATGGTAGCAGGATAAACATCATAGGCATACTCTTGAGGTACATCATTGCGACACGTTTTCATCTATGGAACACACTAACTTGGAGGATGATTTTATTATACACTTATTTTTAGGACATTGGTTCAACAAAATGCTTCATTTTCTTCTTTTTATCTTATGTTTATGTTTCCATTTCATGTCTTATAAATGTATTTCCTAGTTCTATGTTTTATATTTGTATTTCATGGCCTATGCTATGTATTTCCTTGTTCTATGTTTTGTATTTGTATTTCATATTTTATGCAAAGTATTTCCTGGTTCTATGTTTCGCTCCAAGGCCACGAGCCAAGTATAAGAATGGACTTCACCTGATACAGGTGGAAATAAGAATAAAATAGTATATTAATAAAAAATACTAGCAACCAAACGTGAATGAAAGAATAAATGAATTAAAGCTAAAACTTTGCCAAAAGGAGATAAAGGGGATGCTTGCATGAACTCCACAATTATATAATAGAAGTTCACATTGCAATCAAACCAAGTCTCAGCTGCATTGGACATTTTCTGAGTTAGTCAATGTTGGTGAGCTTGGAATGTACGGGCTTATGTTATGCTGATATTCTGTTGTTGTTGTTTTAACCAACCGTTCGTTTTATTTCTATTTTATTGTATCCAGTAATTTTTTGACATTCATAAATGTAAACTGTATACCAAAAGGAAGATGAATTACTCTGTATGAATCGAAGGCCTGTATTTCAATTTTCTGTGGGCACAGTGCACTGTATTGTGTATTACAATATGGAGATATTTATTATCCAAACAAAGATGCAGTTTTGAATGGATATGTTTTCAGGATTACAGGGCTACCATACATGTACGTCAAAACACAAACCTTAATTTATGGGAATAAGCTGCGTTTTGTAGTCTCATAAGAGTAGACCATTATAAAGTAAAAACAGATAGAGTTGATAAACATATGAATGAATTTATTGTGGAATGTTGATAACTGCATATGTCACACCAATGGATTATATAATTAAATGGTCCTAATTGATATCGTACGAAAGTGCAGGAAATACACAAGAGACTTAAAAAATACAAGAAGGCAGAGTAGTACTCAGTCATGGAAAATTACAAGAAAATGTGATAATAATATAATGTGCTGAAAGATTTGGTGATTTGATATATGAATGACTTTCTACAAGACACTACATTTTAATGACAACTGCAAACTTTGTAAATGTTGAACTTGAGACATTTTAACGAATTTTATGTTTTTGCAGGCAGTTAAAGGAACAAGCTTAGAAAGAGCCAAGTTATTGCTTGATATGATAGAACAAAAAGGAGCACGTCTCATTAGAAGGTTTTTCCTCACACTAGAAGAAGATGAAGGTGAAGCTGTTGCGGCTGAAATAATTAGAGGGATGCTTCCAGAGTTGCATAGTAAGTTAATAATATGTGCAAAACAACCTGTTCCTTGCATATATTGCATACTTCAATTATTATATTTGCACCTCAGTGAATAATCTGAGGTGCATGCTATACTGAAATTTTGTACAGATGTGAAGAATAAAAAATACCGTTCAAAGAACAGAGTACCCTTCGGCCGCCTTCAATCTCTTTTGCTGTGAGTGAATAGGACGTATATCCATTGTAGGGCAATGTCTTTATTCAGGTTAATACAGCAAAACTCAAAAGTTGGATTCCATGTAGCATCTATTTTGGTTTGGTGCCATTCTAGAAACATGCATGCATTATGTAAGAAATAACCTGTGACCTGGAAAATTGTGTTTGAAGTAAGTGCAGGCCTTAAAGAGGTGTATAAGCATGTGGTGCTTGTGATACATGTGTGTGATGTTTCATAAAACTGACTTTAAAACTTTCTTACCTACAGAAGTACTACTAGTGTACACTTGACCTTTGACCTCAAAAACATTAGGTCAAATATAGAGGCATAACCTTGACTTTCAACAGCCTTCTAGATCACCCTATATTGCTTCTTTTGTTTTAAAATTTAGATTTCTAGATGCACAATGTTACTCAGCAAACTTGTGACCATTGTTTGACCTTGAAAATTAGGTCAAGGTCAATTATGCTTGCACACAAAGCAAGCCTTATAATGGTGTACTATATATGCAATTTGAAAGTCCTGTCTGAAAAGCTTCTGATGTTATAGTGGTTAAGAAAATTTCAGTGAATAGGTCACTTTGACCCGGACACTTGACCTATTGACCTACTTTTGATTCATGACACATGTTTTGGTTATGATACATGTGTGTATAAAATTTCATGTAACTGACTTATATACTTCCTTACTTATACCAATACTACCATTGTGCACTTGATCTTTGACCTCAAAAAGTAGGTCAAATATCAAGGTATGACTTCGATTTTCAATAGGCTTTTAGATCACTCTATGAAGGTTCCTGTGTGTAAGATTCAGATTTCTTTCAATAGTTAGAGTTGTATCATTGCTTAGCACATGTGACCACCATGTAACCTTGAGAATTACGTCAAGGTCAACTATGCTTGCACACAAAGTAGGCCATACAGAAGTGTAGTATCATGTGCAATTTAAAAGTCCTGTCTCAAACATTTCTGAAGTTTTGGTGTGAAAACAATGGGACGGACGGACAGACAGACGGATGGACAGCACCGGGTACGACAATACCCGTCGGCCTCATAAGGCCGAAGGGTAAAAAAACCTATGTTGCTGTGATTCCCTGATTTTCAGTTTGATTAGTTTCCAGGGAATGCATTCATTCTTATTGTAGAGTATGTAAGTCAACATGAATTATAATTTCAACTAACAATTTTATACTTTTACGGAACCAATTTCTCTTCAAGCTTGGTGGAAATGTGCTTTGGATGTGTCACTACAAAGTTTGTTGAAACAGTCATACCCCATTGGTCTGTGGTCTTTAAATATATACATATTTTTTATTCAGGTGCAAAAAGTTCAGAAAACATCAGCCATATTCATAACTATCTTCCATACAATGACATCAAAGACATTCAAGAATTATCAAAACATCACCATTCAGCTTCCAATACCAGTGTGAAAAAACCAAATTTCACTCCTAACTTGAGACAGGCAGTCACCCAGAAAAAGCAACTGGTGGTTTTAAACTGGTCCTTTCAACCTTTGAAACATTCTTCATTAACTACAGGCTTTAGTGTTTCCAAAACAAAAAGGCCTAAGTACTTACAACCAAAATTGTTCACTTGTCCCAAAAATGGATATACACATGTTAGGCCTGGCACAGTTTGGTTTCCCTCTGACTTCTCAGCCAGAAGTGTTCTTTATTAGGTCACAATCTTAATTTGTTCAATATCTGGAGTAATGAGATTATTTATCGTCCTGTACTTTTCGGAGTTAGACGAGGTTTGACTGCTCCAGTATAAAAGGTATTATTTCAACTTAAAACGTTTTGCATAATTTACCTAGGTTTCTTCAGTTTGTAAAGATATGGCGTAATTTTGATGGTGGCCATTACATTAGTATAAAGAGAAAGCATTGCTTCATGTGGGAGTAAAGGTCTTTCCTAGGTATATAGTTTCTGTATAACATATGCAGGAACCATTCAATGCGTAGGTACTATCGAACATTTAAAGGAACTTCTGAGGAGCTATTTTTTTTACCTTGAGAGATGTAAAATATCACTGTTAAGTATATGACTATAAGAATTTAAAAATTTGCAAAAAAAGTCAATCTAATAGATTCACCAGAAATGTGGTTTATTTTGCCTGTATAAAATGTGTTCAAAATGAATAACTTGGAATAGCCAAAGTCAGTGAGCAAATGTGTATTTCCTTTCTGTAAAACTTATTCTAGTTGAACTGAAACTTGGTAGAAGTGTTCACAGTCAGAGAGACAAATTGTTATTTCCATACACCACCAATGTTTAACCAGTTGTGTTGACTTTGAATTTTAAGTAATTATCATTGAAATTTAGGCATAGATCCCCTGTGATTAGTAGATAGTACTTCGGTATTCTAATACTAATTTACAGATAGCTTAACTCTGTTAAGCTTGGGGGGGGGGTCTATGGAATCAGTCACAGAGTTAAGTTGTCGTCATCAACTTTTTTATAATCCCATTGGACAATAATTAGTTTTTCTAGGCTCCAATTAATAGTTGAAAACATTTGAAGCAAATATTTTAGATTTTCAGGTACAGGCACGTTAGAATCATTTGTAAAGAAAGAAGGAAAGTGAGGGAAGGAGGGAGAGAAAGAAAGAAAAATGCTCACATCCTTCCCAAAAGCAGTGCCCAACCTTAAAACTTTAGAAAGCTGAAAAGTGAAAGGAAAATACTAATATCCATGACCTTGAAAGGCATGATTAAAATCAGTGCCTAACCACCAAAGAAAGAAAGAGTGAAAGAGAAAACATCCTCAAATCCATGGCGAAAACAAGAGCAAAAGATCATGGAACCACCTTAAAAATTTACACATAATCCCGCCAAAACACAATCATATTTAAATGATAAATAATAATGATGCACTGTGCACGACTGGCTTCACCCGCTTTTATCTGTAAACAAAGCCAGAAGAAGTTTGCATTGTAAATGCCCTGAATGTCCATGTTGAAAATATCATGGACATTTTAAGTGTCTACCTTTTGTGTGTTTACAATTTGTTGTATGGATCAAATATGGTCAAAGTGTTTTTTTTTTAGAAGTATACCTAATTGATCCACAAAACAAACCAGACAGCAAGCATCAATTTATTCAAGTTGGGGGATATTTGTTGAGATGATCCAATGGATTTGATCAGAAGAACAATTTGATATATTCAGATAATCAAACAGAATCTATTTATTCTTCTGCCCAAGATCGATTAAATCATTTGAACAATTATTTTTGTTCATGTGATCAAATGAGAGTATATTTGTTCCTCTGATTAAATTGATTTGATGAGAAGAACAAATCGATTTAATCAGGAGATCAAATCAATTTATTCAGAGGAACAAATACACTCTATTTTAATCATATGAACAAATGCATTTGTTCACCTCATGAAATAGATTTGTTCTTCTGATCAAATATTAAATCATCTGATAAAATACTGAATAAAACAAGAAATGGCATTTCCTAATACACACACATGTATGTATGTATGTATGTATATATTTACATATATATATTATATACATATGTATATATGTATATATATGTATATATATATATGTATATATATGTATATATATACAACATCGCTACGTGATGCTGACAGATAAAAAAGACATATACATATATATATATGTTTATATATATATATATATATATATATATATATATATATATATATATATATATATATATAAATATATATATACAACATCGCTACTTGATGCTGACAGATATAAAGGACATAAAAATTCGGTGAAAAATTTAGGCTTCTGGCCATAATATTGCTGAAAGCTGCTGTGTCTTCAACCGGCCAGTTTGTATAGACAGCCATCTTTAGAAAGGCATGACATTTATCACTGATATGCAGATTCTCTTCATTGTGAAATGATTTAAAGAAGAACATTTCCTTCGCCAACAGTTTACTTCCATGAACAGATTCTGTTTTCCAATGGCATTTATAGAGTGGAACTTTTTGAGCCAAACTTGGCAGTGACCTTTTCTGTTGCTCCCAGGATCAACCACACCACATAAGGCTGGATATCTTCAAGTTTATTACATCGAAATGTGTTGTTCAAGGACATATAATTTTGTATCACAAGAAGACAATATATCAACAGTAAGGGTGGCTTATTATTGACAGCTTATAGTCAAAGACCAGGCCAAAGACATTCAAAGTCCCAGAGTACACAAAACAATATGAATGTGAATCTACTAATATCCAATTTGGAATATGGTGGCATGAACATGAGTGTGTTTTGCTTTTTTCAGGAGGGGACCCTTCTATGTATTACATGTATGTGGATTTCCTTCACATGCATAGAGATCATCTTGCATCAAACATGCTGCTGGAAGGTATATTGCTCCAAAAACTGGTTGTAAATGGATGTTTAACCAAACACCAATACGACAAGATTCAGGTATGGAGGGTCTCCTTTAGACTTGTATTTATTGTCTCCATTGTCATTTGATATTAGTTGTGCCGGAATAGAATGGTTGGTCAAATTCTTACAGCAATATGACCTTGAAGGCAGGTGTCACATTGGAACCCTATCATGGTAGCAGGATAAACATCATAGGCATACTCTTGAGGTACATCATTGCGACACGTTTTCATCTATGGAACACACTAACTTGGAGGATGATTTTATTATACACTTTTTTTAGGACATTGGTTCAACAAAATGCTTCATTTTCTTCTTTTTATGCAGGGGTAGGGCCCCCTGCATATTGTTATCGCGAAAATCCTGGCGTTTGCGTACATGTTACGTAACCTATACACCACAGTACACTGGATTATGTCTGAAATGATACCATTTAAAGTGTGCACGATGTGAGAAGAGCCAATAAAATTTTCATTCAACATGTTTTATTTAAGTTGTGTCGTGCCTTTTTTTTTAAAAGCGCTATTTTACTGTTGAGGGGTCGTTTCAAGAATCATAAAGGACCGCTACAGAAATCGTAAAGTTGTCCTAGTTTTTGTTGATGGTTTAAATAATTTTGTACCATGTGACAAAGTTTATAGTCAGCCAGACAGAGCCAGAATTTAGTGTCAATGTTCTTAAAAACCATCCCTAATAAAAAAACCGGAAAAAATCTTCAAGTTACTGTAAAAATATATAAAGTTTGAGGTACATCGAGAGGAACTGTTTTGTACGAAAAGGAGCTGCAGTCCTGTGACAGCGGTCGCCACGAGGCTATCACATGTCAACAAGGTCAAGGTCAACCATTAAACAAAGGAAGAACTGGACTCGCACGTGTTGACCAGTGTTTACGTTTAGACGCATCACTGGGCACACGAAGGGAAATAGTGGACTGGCGACAACAATTAGTGGATTTTAATAACGAGGTTGTGATACAAAGTGTGGAGCGGTAATTTTGTTTAATAAAAGCTTAATTAGCGTACAAAGTGGCAGAATACTTCATCGCAACGATGCTTCGTTTGTTCATCATCATCATGAAAGATGCCATCATACACGCAATGGCGGGGAAGGCGGATTGATTTTGGAACATTCGTCACTATATAGTTTATCGGGTCTTTTCAATTAAAATTTTATGGGCGCTGTTTCAAGAAGTAAACAAGATGATCGAGTTAATCTGTTGTGTTATGCTTGGTGCAGTGGGACTAGTACGAGTCCGACGTGGTGAGGCACTGAGGGAAAGCACGCTTTCACCGTCTGTGCGAAGAAAAAAATGCACAAATCAAAGTACAGTAGTCCCGCTTTTGAGCGACCAACCGCCGCGCAGACCAAAAAGCGGTCGTATAATGCAGGTGGTCTCTCCTTGGAGGAGCCCCACACTCGCGAGCTGAACACCAACAGCTCAAATCCTGGGCGGCCTTTCCCTGGTGGTAGCGAGGTACGCAAATTTCTGCAACCACCAGTTCATCATGATCGATTTCATATGCTTTGGGAAAAAACACGATTTATTAAATTTAATCATTACAACCCTTAAAATCTTTATTTCAATAAAGAACGCTTGCCTTGGTGGTGAAACTAGTGAAAGACGTGTGTCGCAACTTTAAAACATTTGCCGGTCCTGAGTTGTGTCTTTCCATTACGCTCAGCCTCAATGGGGCGGATGCACAATCCCGTACGGAGCTTTCGCTTGCGAAGTAATGAGCTTAAAGTTAACTGTCGTAAAATTGTTTTGATGATATAACTCACTCCTACACGTTCCATCGAGCCTAACTCACCGAAGTTCATAAGTTATGGATCAAAAGAAGACTCGGCATTTTCTTCCTGCCACCACGTGTGTTTTGGGCACCATGTTTACCTCGATCTGAACCGTGGGAAAAATAGATCGACCCACTTCGTCAGTGTCGGTCGCTGAGTCATGCAGGCAAGCACGTGCTTGATCGGGGTTTTGATCCAGCGAAAGTTATCGTTCATTTTGTAAATATTCTATCATAAAACGTCGTTCAATTAGAAAGGAGAACACTAAATAATATTTCTGAAGCTTTGGTCGTATCTGCCAGGGTAAGGTAAGGTTTCGCATACAAAAAAGAGATGACCACGTGGGTTGTTGATCTGCGGGGAAATGACGGAAGATTGTTCAGGACATTTCCGGAGAGCGTCGGCAACATTCGTCCTGCATTTGGATTTGAAGTATTTCAAGGTGGATGATGTGAACGATCATGAGTGCGAGCGACCAAATCCCCACCACAAGGAAATTTCTGCCGATCATTTTGAGGTTTAGTTCAGAAAACGATCCATAATATCCCAGCATACAAATTTTTTTACTCAGTCACAAATCACGGTTAAGTAAACAGGTCCGATAACGAAATAAACACTCCCCCCCCCATTTGTATAATGTCACAAAATCTGTTCATTTGGCATGGTTGCTGGTCGCGTTTAACAGGTGGTTGTTCATAAGAGGTAAATTATAAAAGAAAAACAAGTGACCGAATTTGGTCCTTCAAACCGGGTGGTCATTTATACGAGGGGTCGTTCAATACAGGGAGAGACCCATATATGGGTTACGGCGATGGGCATGGATGCTATCGGTATATTTCAGTCAATTTCCGTATACAGTGTTGGCAAATTATTCACAAGAAACAGTGTTTTTCATTCAAATTCAAATGAAAAATAAATTTAGAAATTGGTCTTCTTTTAATCATGGATCGTTGAGGCCTCGATTTTCTCTATTTTTTTGTTTTTATCATTTTTGTGTGTTTTTCCTATTTTTGTCTCCTCCAGAACCACCACTCAGATTAAGCAGCAACTTGGTGGAGAAGTTCCTTGTGGAAAAGTTTTTCACTAGGTAGATTCCTGATTTTTGCCGGGTTTTTTTGTTTTTGTTTATGTTTTTTAGCTCAGCTGACTTGTCAGTCAGCTGAGCTTTTGTTAGGGTTTGTCGTCCGTCCGTCTGTCCACAATTTACATTTTCGACTTCTCAAAAACCGTTGGCCAGATCCACTTCAAACTTGGTGGGGATGTGCCTTGGGTGGGTCTCTACCAAGTTTGTTCAAATGGTCACAGTCCAGTGATTTTTGGATTTTCAATGATTTTTTTGGGTTCTTTTTTGGGTAAATCTTAAAAAATCTTCTCCGAAAGTGCTCACCCAATTGCTTTGATATCACACAGGAACACTCCGTAGGACTCCCAGTTTCAGTTTTTAATTTGTTCACCAGGTGGCGCTGCATTTTTTTCTAATTTTTTACAAATTTTTGTGTGTTTTTGCTATTTTCGACTTCTTCTGCAGAACCGTCACTCAGATTAAGCTGAAACTTAGTGGATATGTTCCTTGTAGAAGGGTCAAACAAAATTGTTCACTAGGTAGCACTGCTGTGGATTCCTGATTTTTAATGATTTTTTCAATTCAGGTACTTGGTGGTCAATGCAGCTTTTCTATTGATTACTATGCTAGTCAATGGACATTCTAATGCTGATTCACATTTTTGACTTCTTCTCCAGAACTGTCATTCAGATTAACTTCAAACTTGGGGATATACCCTGGTTGAGTCTCTACCAACTTTGTTCAAATGGTCACGATCAGTGATTTTTGGATTTTTATATGAATTTTTTTGTTCTTTTTGGGGGCTAGTCTTAAAAAATCTCTTCTCCGAAACCACCCCACCAATTGCTTTGATGTCCCACAGGGACATTGCCAAGGACTTCTAGTTCTTAATTTGTTCACCAGGTGGCGCTGCAATTTTTTTCCTATTTTTTAATGATTTTTTGTGTGTTTTTGTTATGTTCAACTTCTTATCCTGAACTGTCACTCAGATTAAGCTGAAACATGGTGGATATGTTCCTTGTAGAAGGGTCAAACAGAGTTGTTCACTAGGTGGCACTGCTATGGATTCCTGATTTTTAAAGATTTTTTCAATTCAGGTACTTGTCGGTCAATGCAGCTTTCCTATTAATTACTATGCAAGTCAATGGGCATTCTAATGCTAATTCAATTTTTTGACTTTTTCTGCGAAACCTGGCAATGTACCTTGGGTGGGTCTCTAGCAGATTTGTTCAAATCAAATTTTGGAGTTTTTATGAATTTTTCTGTTCTTTTTTGGGACAAATCTTAAAAAAAATCTTCTCCTCTGAAACTGCTCACTCGATTGCTTTGATGTCACACAGGAGCATGCCTAAGGACCCCTAGTTCTGTTTTTGTTCACCAAGTTGCGCTGCGATTATTTATATTTTTTATGTTTTTTTTGTGTTTGATTGCTATTTTCGACTTCTTTTACAGAACCACTCATATTAAGCTGAATGTTGGTGGATGTGTTCTTTGTGGAAAGGTCAAACAAAACAGTTCACTAGGTGGCAATGCTCTGGATTACTGATTTTTCACGATATTTTTAATTTGGGTATTTACTGGTAAATGCACCTTTCCTATTGACTACTGTGTAAGTCAATGGGTATTCTAATGCTGATTCACATTTTGACCTGTTTATGCAAAACCGGCATTCAAATTCACTTTAAACTTGGTGGCAATGTACCTTGGTTGGGGTCTCTAACAGATTTGTTTAAATGGACACACGCCATTGATTTTTGGATTTTTTTATGAATTTCTTTGTTCTTTTTGGGGCAATTCTTAAAAAATGGCAAGGGTATATGTACTTGTCAGCTGAGCACAGGACTGTCAAAGTCCTCTTGGTTTATAAACTATGTAAAGCATAAGCAAGGAACTGGGTATTATTTTCATTAATTATATTCAACAAAATGTTTTTGTTACACCTGAACAGTCTTTCCTTCAATTATTTCAATTTGTTCAACAGCCCTACAGGCCTACATATGCTTTGCCCCTGCATTTAGGCCACCAGGCCTTGTTATCTTATGTTTATGTTTCCATTTCATGTCTTATAAATGTATTTCCTAGTTCTATGTTTTATATTTGTATTTTGTGGCTTATGCTATGTATTTCCTTGTTCTATGTTTTGTATTTGTATTTCATATTTTATGCAATGTAATTCCTAGTTCTATGTTTCGCTCGAAGGCTTCGAGCCAAGTATAAGACTGGACTTCAACTAATACAGGTGGAAATAAGAATAAAATAGAATATAAATAAAAAATACTAGCAACTAAACGTGAATGAAAAAATAAATGAATAAAAGCTAAATCTTTGCCAAAGAGAGAAAATGGAATGCATGCATGAACTCCCTCAGTTATATAATAGAAGTTCACATTGCAATCAAACCAAGTCTCAGCTGCATTGAACATTTTTTGAGTTAGTCAATGTTGGTCAGCTTGGAATGTACTGGCTTATTTTATGCTTATAGTCTGTTGTTGTTGTGTTAACCAACCCTTCGTTTTATTTCTATTTTATTGTATCCAGTAATTTTTTGACATTCATAAATGTAAACTGTATAGATCGAAAGGAAGATGAATTACTCTCTATACCTCAAAGGCCTGTATTTCAATTTTTTGTGGGCACAGTGCACTGTATTGTGTATTACAATATGGAGATATTTATTAACCAAACAAAAATGCAGTTTTGAATGGATATGTTTTCAGGATTACAGGGATACCATATGTATACGTCAAAACACAAACCTTAATTTATGGGATTAAGCCGTGTTTTGTGGTCTAATGAAAGTAGACCATTCATCATAAATGAAAAACAGATAGAGTTTATATACATATGAATGAATTTATTGTGGAATGTTGATAACTGCATATGTCACACCAATGGACTATATAATTAAATGATGTTAATTGATATCGTACGAAAGTGCAGGAAATACACAAGAGACTCAAAAAATACAAGAAGGCAGAGTAGTACTTAGTCATGGAAAATTACAAGAATATGTGATTACAATATAATATGCAGAAAGATTTGGTGATTTGATATATGAATGACTTTCTACAAGACACTACATTTTAATAAGAACTGCAGACTTTGAAAATGTTGAACTTGAGACATTTTATGTTTTTGCAGGCAGTTAAAGGAACAAGGTTAGAAAGGGCCAAGTTATTGCTTGATATGATAGAAAAACGACGAGCACATCACATTAGAAAGTTTTTCTTCACACTAGAAGAAGATGAAGGTGAAGCTGTTGCGGCTGAAATAATTAGAGAGATGCTTCCAGAGTTGCATAGTAAGTTAATAATATGTGCAAAACAACCTGTTCCTTGCATATATTGCATACTTCAATTATTATATTTGCACCTCAGTGAATAATCTGAGGTGCATGCTATACTGAAATTTTGTACAGATGTGAAGAATAAAAAATACCGTTCAAAGAACAGAGTACCCTTCGGCCGCCTTCAATCTCTTTTGCTGTGAGTGAATAGGACGTATATCCATTGTAGGGCAATGTCTTTATTCAGGTTAATACAGCAAAACTCAAAAGTTGGATTCCATGTAGCATCTATTTTGGTTTGGTGCCATTCTAGAAACATGCATGCATTATGTAAGAAATAACCTGTGACCTGGAAAATTGTGTTTGAGGTAAGTGCAGGCCTTAAAGAGGTGTATAAGCATGTGGTGCTTGTGATAAATGTGTGTGATGTTTCATAAAACTGACTTTAAAACTTTCTTACCTACAGAAGTACTACTAGTGTACACTTAACCTTTGACCTCAAAAACATTAGGTCAAATATAGAGGCATAACCTTGACTTTCAACAGCCTTCTAGATCACCCTATATTGCTTCTTTTGTTTCAAAATTTAGATTTCTAGATGCACAATGTTACTCAGCAAACTTGTGACCATTGTTTGACCTTGAAAATTAGGTCAAGGTCAATTATGCTTGCATACAAAGCAAGCCTTATAATGGTGTACTATATATGCAATTTGAAAGTCCTGTCTGAAAAGCTTCTGATGTTATAGTGGTTAAGAAAATTTCAATGAATAGGTCACTGTGACCCGGATACTACGCCTAGTGACCTACTTTTGATTCATGACACATGTTTTGGTTATGATACATGTGTGTATAAAATTTCATGTAACTGACTTATATACTTCCTTACTTATACCAATACTACCATTGTGCACTTGATCTTTGACCTCAAAAAGTAGGTCAAATATCAAGGTATGACCTCGATTTTCAATAGGCTTTTAGATCACTCTATGAAGCTTCTTGTGTGTAAGATTCAGATTGCTTGATGCAGGCTTTCAATAGTTAGAGTGGTATCTTTGCTTAGCACATGTGACCACCATGTAACCTTGAGAATTATGTCAAGGTCAACTATGCTTGCACACAAAGTAGGCCATACAGAAGTGTAGTATCATGTGCAATTTAAAAGTCCTGTCTTAAACATTTCTGAAGTTTTGGTGGGAAAACAATGGGACGGACGGGTATGACAATACCCGTCGGCCTCATAAGGCCGAAGGGTAAAAAAACCTATGTTGCTGTGATTCCCTGATTTTCAGTTTGATTAGCTTCCAGGGAATGCATTCATTCTTATTGTAGAGTATATGTAAGTCAACATGAATTATAATTTCAACTAACAATTTTTTACTTTTACGGAACCAATTTCTCTTCAAGCTTGGTGGAAATGTGCTTTGGATGTGTCACTACAAAGTTTGTTGAAACAGTCATACCCCATTGGTCTGTGGTCTTTAAATATATACATATTTTTTATTCAGGTGCAAAAAGTTCAGAAAACATCAGCCATATTCATAACTATCTTCCATACAATGACATCAAAGACATTCAAGAATTATCAAAACATCACCATTCAGCTTCCAATACCAGTGTGAAAAAACCAAATTTCACTCCTAACTTGAGACAGGCAGTCACCCAGAAAAAGCAACTGGTGGTTTTAAACTGGTCCTTTCAACCTTTGAAACATTCTTCATTAACTACAGGCTTTAGTGTTTCCAAAACAAAAAGGCCTAAGTACTTACAACCAAAATTGTTCACTTGTCCCAAAAATGGATAGACACATGTTAGGCCTGGCACAGTTTGGTTTCCCTCTGACTTCTCAGCCAGAAGTGTTCTTTATTAGGTCACAATCTTAATTTGTTCAATATCTGGAGTAATGAGATTATTTATCGTCCTGTTATTTTCGGAGTTAGACGAGATTTGACTGCTCCAGTATAAAAGGTATTATTTCAACTTAAAACGTTTTGCATAATTTACCTAGGTTTTTTCAGTTTGTAAAGATATGGCGTAATTTTGATGGTGGCCATTACATTAGTATAAAGAGAAAGCATTGCGTCATGTGGGAGTAAAGGTCTTTCCTAGGTATATAGTTTCTGTATAACATATGCAGGAACCATTCAATGCATAGGTACTATCGAACATTTAAAGGAACTTCTGAGGAGCTATTTTTTTTACCTTGAGAGATGTAAAATATCACTGTTAGGTATATGACTATAAGAATTTAAAAATTTGCAAAAAAAGTCTATCTAATAGATTCACCAGAAATGTGGTTTATTTTGCCTGTATAAAATGTGTTCAAAATGAATAACTTGGAATAGCCAAAGTCAGTGAGCAAATGTGTATTTCCTTTCTGTAAAACTTATTCTAGTTGAACTGAAACTTGGTAGAAATGTTCACAGTCAGAGAGACAAATTGTTATTTCCATACACCACCAATGTTTAACCAGTTGTGTTGACTTTGAATTTCAAGTAATTGTCATTGAAATTTAGGCATAGATCCCCTGTGATTAGTAGATAGTAATTCGGTATTCTAATACTAATTTACAGATAGCTTAACTCTGTTAAGCTTGGGGGGGGGGGTCTATGGAATCAGTCACAGAGTTAAGTTGTCGTCATCCACTTTTTTATAATCCCATTGGACAATACTTAGTTTTTCTAGTCTCCAATTAATAGTTGAAAACATTTGAAGCAAATATTTTAAATTTTCAGGTACAGGCACATTAGAATCATTTGTAAAGAAAGAAGGAAAGTGAGGGAAGGAGGGAGAGAAAGAAAGAAAAATGCTCACATCCTTCCCAAAAGCAGTGCCCAACCTTAAAACTTTAGAAAGCTGAAAAGTGAAAGGAAAATACTAATATCCATGACCTTGAAAGGCATGATTAAAATCAGTGCCTAACCACCAAAGAAAGAAAGAGCGAAAGAGAAAACATCCTCAAATCCATGGCGAAAACAAGAGCAAAAGATCATGGAACCACCTTAAAAATTTACACATAATCCCGCCAAAACACAATCATATTTAAATGATAAATAATAATGATGCACTGTGCACGACTGGCTTCACCCGCTTTTATCTGTAAACAAAGCCAGAAGAAGTTTGCATTGTAAATGCCCTGAATGTCCATGTTGAAGATATCACGGACATTTTAAGTGTCTACCTTTTGTGTGTTTACAATTTGTTGTACGGATCAAATATGGTCAAAGTGTTTTTTTTTTTAGAAGTATAAATAATTGATCCACAAAACAAACCAGACAGTAAGCATCAATTTATTCAAGTTGGGGGATATTTGTTGAGATGATCCAATGGATTTGATCAGAAGAACAATTTGATATATTCAGATAATCAAACAGTATCTATTTATTCTTCTGCCCAAGATCGATTAAATCATTTGAACAATTATTTTTGTTCATGTGATCAAATGAGAGTATATTTGTTCCTCTGATTAAATTGATTTGATGAGAAGAACAAATCGATTTAATCATGAGATCAAATCAATTTATTCAGAGGAACAAATACACTCTATTTTAATCATATGAACAAATGCATTTGTTCACCTCATGAAATAGATTTGTTCTTCTGATCAAATATTAAATCATCTGATAAAATACTGAATAAAACAAGAAATGGCATTTCCTAATACACACACATGTATGTATGTATGTTTGTATGTATATATTTACATATATATATATTATATACATATGTATATATGTATATGTATATATATGTATATATATACAACATCGCTACGTGATGCTGACAGATAAAAAAGACATATACATATATTTATATATATATATATATATACATATATATATACATATATATATACAACATCGCTACTTGATGCTGACAGATATAAAAGACATAAAAATTCGGTGAAAAATTTAGGCTTCTGGCCATAATATTGCTGAAAGCTGCTGTGTCTTCAACCGGCCAGTTTGTATAGACAGCCATCTTTAGAAAGGCATGACATTTATCACTGATATGCAGATTCCCTTCATTGTGAAATGATTTAAAGAAGAACATTTCCTTCGCCAACAGTTTACTTCCATGAACAGATTCTGTTTTCCAATGGCATTTATAGAGTGGAACTTCTTGAGCCAAACTTGGCAGTGACCTTTTCTGTTGCTCCCAGGATCAACCACACCACATAAGGCTGGATATCTTCAAGTTTATTACATCGAAATGTGTTGTTTAAGGACATATAATTTTGTATCACAATAAGACAATATATAACCAGTAAGGGTGGCTTATTATTGACAGCTTATAGTCAAAGACCAGGCCAAAGACATCCAAAGTCCCAGAGTACACAAACAATATGAATGTGAATCTACTAATATCCAATTTGGAATATGGTGGCATGAACATGAGTGTGTTTTGCTTTTTTCAGGAGGGGACACTTCTATGTATTACATGTATGTGGATTTCCTTCACATGCATAGAGATCATCTTGAATCAAACATGCTGCTGGAAGGTATATTTCTCGAAAAACTGGTTGTAAATGGATGTTTAACCAAACACCAATACGACAAGATTCAGGTATGGAGGGTCTCCTTTAGACTTGTATTTATTGTCTCCATTCTCATTTGATATTTGTTGTGCCGGAATAGAATGGTTGGTCAAATTCTTACAGCAATATGACCTTGAAGGCAGGTGTCACATTGGAACCCTATCATGGTAGCAGGATAAACATCATAGGCATACTCTTGAGGTACATCATTGCGACACGTTTTCATCTATGGAACACACTAACTTGGAGGATGATTTTATTATACACTTTTTTTAGGACATTGGTTCAACAAAATGCTTCATTTTCTTCTTTTTATCTTATGTTTATGTTTCCATTTCATGTCTTATAAATGTATTTCCTAGTTCTATGTTTTATATTTGTATTTCATGGCCTATGCTATGTATTTCCTTGTTCTATGTTTTGTATTTGTATTTCATATTTTATGCAAAGTATTTCCTGGTTCTATGTTTCGCTCCAAGGCCACGAGCCAAGTATAAGAATGGACTTCACCTGATACAGGTGGAAATAAGAATAAAATAGAATATTAATAAAAAATACTAGCAACCAAACGTGAATGAAAGGATAAATGAATTAAAGCTAAAACTTTGCCAAAAGGAGATAAAGAGGATGCTTGCATGAACTCCACAATTATATAATAGAAGTTCACATTGCAATCAAACCAAGTCTCAGCTGCATTGAACATTTTCTGAGTTAGTCAATGTTGGTCAGCTTGGAATGTACGGGCTTATGTTATGCTGGTATTCTGTTGTTGTTGTGTTAACCAACCCTTCGTTTTATTTCTATTTTATTGTATCCAGTAATTTTTTGACATTCATAAATGTAAACTGTATACCAAAAGGAAGACGAATAACTATGTATGCATCGAAGGCCTGTATTTCAAATTTCTGTGGGCACAGTGCACTGTATTGTGTATTACAATATGGAGATATTTATTATCCAAACAAAGATGCAGTTTTGAGGATATGTTTTCAGGATTACAGGGCTACCATACATGTACGTCAAAACACAAACCTTAATTTATGGGAATAAGCTGCGTTTTGTAGTCTCATAAGAGTAGACCATTATAAAGTAAAAACAGATAGAGTTGATAAACATATGAATGAATTTATTGTGGAATGTTGACAACTGCATATGTCACACCAATGGACTATATAATTAAATGGTCCTAATTGATATCGTACAAAAGTGCAGGAAATACACAAGAGACTTAAAAAATACAAGAAGGCAGAGTAGTACTCAGTCATGGAAAATTACAAGAAAATGTGATAATAATATCATGTGCTGAAAGATTTGGTGATTTGATATATGAATGACTTTCTACAAGACACTACATTTTAATGACAACTGCAAACTTTGTAAATGTTGAACTTGAGACACTTTAACGAACTTTATGTTTTTGCAGGCAGTTAAAGGAACAAGCTTAGAAAGAGCCAAGTTATTGCTTGATATGATAGAACAAAAAGGAGCACGTCTCATTAGAAGGTTTTTCCTCACACTAGAAGAAGATGAAGGTGAAGCTGTTGCGGCTGAAATAATTAGCGAGATGCGTCCAGAGTGGCATAGTAAGTTAATAATATGTGCAAAACAACCTGTTCCTTGCATATATTGCATACTTCAATTATTATATTTGCACCTCAGTGAATAATCTGAGGTGCATGCTATACTGAAATTTTGTACAGATGTGAAGAATAAAAAATACCGTTCAAAGAATAGAGTACCCTTCGGCCGCCTTCAATCTCTTTTGCTGTGAGTGAATAGGACGTATATCCATTGTAGGGCAATGTCTTTATTCAGGTTAATACAGCAAAACTCAAAAGTTGGATTCCATGTAGCATCTATTTTGGTTTGGTGCCATTCTAGAAACATGCATGCATTATGTAAGAAATAACCTGTGACCTGGAAAATTGTGTTTGAGGTAAGTGCAGGCCTTAAAGAGGTGTATAAGCATGTGGTGCTTGTGATGTATGTGTGTGATGTTTCATAAAACTGACTTTAAAACTTTCTTACCTACAGAAGTACTACTAGTGTACACTTGATCTTTGACCTCAAAAACATTAGGTCAAATATAGAGGCATAACCTTGACTTTCAACAGCCTTCTAGATCACCCTATATTGCTTCTTTTGTTTTAAAATTTAGATTTCTAGATGCACAATGTCACTCAGCAAACTTGTGACCATTGTTTGACCTTGAAAATTAGGTCAAGGTCAATTATGCTTGCACACAAAGCAAGTCTTATAATGGTGTACTATATATGCAATTTGAAAGTCCTGTCTGAAAAGCTTCTGATGTTATAGTGGTTAAGAAAATTTCAATGAATAGGTCACTGTGACCCGGATACTACGCCTAGTGACCTACTTTTGATTCATGACACATGTTTTGGTTATGATACATGTGTGTATAAAATTTCATGTAACTGACTTATATACTTCCTTACTTATACCAATACTACCATTGTGCACTTGATCTTTGACCTCAAAAAGTAGGTCAAATATCAAGGTATGACCTCGATTTTCAATAGGCTTTTGAATCACTCTATGAAGCTTCCTGTGTGTAAGATTCAGATTGCTTGATGCAGGCTTTCAATAGTTAGAGTGGTATCTTTGCTTAGCACATGTGACCACCATGTAACCTTGAGAATTACGTCAAGGTCAACTATGCTTGCACACAAAGTAGTCCATACAGAAGTGTAGTATCATGTGCAATTTAAAAGTCCTGTCTTAAACATTTCTGAAGTTTTGGTGGGAAAACAATGGGACGGACGGGTATGACAATACCCGTCGGCCTCATAAGGCCGAAGGGTAAAAAAACCTATGTTGCTGTGATTCCCTGATTTTCAGTTTGATTAGTTTCCAGGGAATGCATTCATTCTTATTGTAGAGTATGTAAGTCAACATGAATTATAATTTCAACTAACAATTTTTTACTTTTACGGAACCAATTTCTCTTCAAGCTTGGTGGAAATGTGCTTTGGATGTGTCACTACAAAGTTTGTTGAAACAGTCATACCCCATTGGTCTGTGGTCTTTAAATATATACATATTTTTTATTCAGGTGCAAAAAGTTCAGAAAACATCAGCCATATTCATAACTATCTTCCATACAATGACATCAAAGACATTCAAGAATTATCAAAACATCACCATTCAGCTTCCAATACCAGTGTGAAAAAAACAAATTTCACTCCTAACTTGAAACAGGTAGTCACCCAGAAAAAGCAACTGGTGGTTTTAAACTGGTCCTTTCAACCTTTGAAACATTCTTCATTAACTACAGGCTTTAGTGTTTCCAAAACAAAAAGGCCTAAGTACTTACAACCAAAATTGTTCACTTGTCCCAAAAATGGATAGACACATGTTAGGCCTGGCACAGTTTGGTTTCCTTCTGACTTCTCAGCCAGAAGTGTTCTTTATTAGGTCACAATCTTAATTTGTTCAATATCTGGAGTAATGAGATTATTTATCGTCCTGTACTTTTCGGAGTTAGACGAGGTTTGACTGCTCCAGTATAAAAGGTATTATTTCAACTTAAAACGTTTTGCATAATTTACCCAGGTTTCTTCAGTTTGTAAAGATATGGCGTAATTTTGATGGTGGCCATTACATTAGTATAAAGAGAAAGCATTGCATCATGTGGGAGTAAAGGTCTTTCCTAGGTATATAGTTTCTGTATAACATAATGCAGGAACCATTCAATGCATAGGTACTATCGAACATTTAAAGGAACTTCTGAGGAGCTATTTTTTTTTACCTTGAGAGATGTAAAATATCACTGTTAGGTATATGACTATAAGAATTTAAAAATTTGCAAAAAAAGTCTATCTAATAGATTCACCAGAAATGTGGTTTATTTTGCCTGTATAAAATGTGTTCAAAATGAATAACTTGGAATAGCCAAAGTCAGTGAGCAAATGTGTATTTCCTTTCTGTAAAACTTATTCTAGTTGAACTGAAACTTGGTAGAAGTGTTCACAGTCAGAGAGACAAATTGTTATTTCCATACACCACCAATGTTTAACCAGTTGTGTTGACTTTGAATTTTAAGTAATTATCATTGAAATTTAGGCATAGATCCCCTGTGATTAGTAGATAGTAATTCGGTATTCTAATACTAATTTACAGATAGCTTAACTCTGTTAAGCTTGGGGGGGGGGGGTCTATGGAATCAGTCACAGAGTTAATTTGTCGTCATCCACTTTTTTATAATCCCATTGGACAATACTTAGTTTTTCTAGTCTCCAATTAATAGTTGAAAACATTTGAAGCAAATATTTTAGATTTTCAGGTACAGGCACGTTAGAATCATTTGTAAAGAAAGAAGGAAAGTGAGGGAAGGAGGGAGAGAAAGAAAGAAAAATACTCATATCCTTCCCAAAAGCAGTGCCCAACCTTAAAACTTTAGAAAGCTGAAAAGTGAAAGGAAAATACTAATATCCATGACCTTGAAAGGCATGATTAAAATCAGTGCCTAACCACCAAAGAAAGAAAGAGTGAAAGAGAAAACATCCTCAAATCCATGGCGAAAACAAGAGCAAAAGATCATGGAACCACCTTAAAAATTTACACATAATCCCGCCAAAACACAATCATATTTAAATGATAAATAATAATGATGCACTGTGCACGACTGGCTTCACCCGCTTTTATCTGTAAACAAAGCCAGAAGAAGTTTGCATTGTAAATGCCCTGAATGTCCATGTTGAAGATATCACGGACATTTTAAGTGTCTACCTTTTGTGTGTTTACAATTTGTTGTACGGATCAAATATGGTCAAAGTGTTTTTTTTTTTAGAAGTATAAATAATTGATCCACAAAACAAACCAGACAGTAAGCATCAATTTATTCAAGTTGGGGGATATTTGTTGAGATGATCCAATGGATTTGATCAGAAGAACAATTTGATATATTCAGATAATCAAACAGTATCTATTTATTCTTCTGCCCAAGATCGATTAAATCATTTGAACAATTATTTTTGTTCATGTGATCAAATGAGAGTATATTTGTTCCTCTGATTAAATTGATTTGATGAGAAGAACAAATCGATTTAATCATGAGATCAAATCAATTTATTCAGAGGAACAAATACACTCTATTTTAATCATATGAACAAATGCATTTGTTCACCTCATGAAATAGATTTGTTCTTCTGATCAAATATTAAATCATCTGATAAAATACTGAATAAAACAAGAAATGGCATTTCCTAATACACACACATGTATGTATGTATGTATGTATATATTTACATATATATATATTATATACATATGTATATATGTATATATATGTATATATATGTATATATATGTGTATATATATACAACATCGCTACGTGATGCTGACAGATAAAAAAGACATATACATATATATATATATATATATATATATATATATATATATATATATATATATACATATATATATACATATATATATACAACATCGCTACTTGATGCTGACAGATATAAAAGACATAAAAATTCGGTGAAAAATTTAGGCTTCTGGCCATAATATTGCTGAAAGCTGCTGTGTCTTCAACCGGCCAGTTTGTATAGACAGCCATCTTTAGAAAGGCATGACATATATCACTGATATGCAGATTCCCTTCATTGTGAAATGATTTAAAGAAGAACATTTCCTTCGCCAACAGTTTACTTCCATGAACAGATTCTGTTTTCCAATGGCATTTATAGAGTGGAACTTCTTGAGCCAAACTTGGCAGTGACTTTTCTGTTGCTCCCAGGATCAACCACACCACATAAGGCTGGATATCT
>OZ026621.1:13077389-13084889 GCA_964020975.1 Hermodice carunculata
TTACTCAGTGTATCAAAAAATCTATTTCTGGCTTCTCTAAACTTTTGGCAATTTACAACGTAATGAATTTCATCTTCGACTTCCAAACACGAATCACAAATTCTCTCGTCAATGGGAACTTTAACTGGCCTTCTATGTCTACCTTTTTCAATCTTTAAATTATGTGCGATTATTCGTAATCTGGTCAAGTTTTTCCTTTCGTTAAAATTCTTTAATACAATTAGGTACCTTTCTATTTTGAAATCTGATTTAAATTTCGAATAGGTTCTCAACTTTTTATCTGGATAGGCTTGTTTAAGGAAGTCATTCTGCCATTGAAGTATAAATTTCTCTTTTAATAATTTCTCTATTAAATTGTGTGAAAATTCGCCGTATTCATCACCGTCATTGTTCCAAATATCATTACAGCTAATTAGCGACATTGTAGTTTTGACATTGTTCAACCAGGTCGAGTTATTCGATGCCAGCAATTCAACATTACATTTGTAAGCATCGTATAAAATTTCATGTGAATCAGAATTTCTTATGCGGTGCCAGTTCTTACAAACACTTTTCATTATTTTTAACGAATATGGATATGCTCCGAGCTCACTCAGTACAGCAATATTAGAGGCTTTTGAATTCACTCCCAGAGTGTACTTAAGAAAACTCAGATGCAACTTTTCAAACTCCGTCCTAAAATATCCACTAATATCATCCCTACCAATACATTTTAGTGGAGAAATTGTATAGGCACCCCATATTTCACACCCGTAAAGAAAGATTGGAGCAATAAGTTTATCAAAGAAATCAAGATGCAATCGAATATCTACAATATCACTGAATAAAGTTCGCTTTCAGCGACCAAGACACTTCCTTGCTTTTTCACATAGTTGTCTGACAGCTCCAGCAAAATTTCCATTTGACGTCATTTCAAGACCCAGATCTGTAAATTTGTTAGATATTTCCAATTCTTGATTACCGATAAAAATCGTCTCACAATCTTCTTGCCAGCCTTATTAAATATAACAACTTTAGATTTTTCCAAGTTAATATTTAAGTTCCAATTTTGACAATATGAATAGAGCTTATCAAGACAACATTGCAAACCACTCTGACTATCCGAAATGAGTACAAGGTTGTCTGCATAAAGAAGACAACTTAGCTTTTCCTTGTATATATAACTGGATCACAGTCATCTGTAAAAATTTCTGGTAAATCATTAATAAATAAATTGAATAACATTGGACTAAGAGCACATCCTTGTTTTACGCCATTGGTTAGATATATATTTTCGGATAATCCTGAATTGAATTTTATCTGTATAGACGACTTGTCATACATGTCTCTCAAAATTTTATATATAAATAAAGTGTGTATGTATGTATGTATGTATGTGTGTATGTATGTATAACTTTTTTTCGTACATAGAAGGTTCAATCAGGAAACAGTGTAAAAAGAACGGTCAGAAAAACAAATACACCCCCCCCCCCATAAAAAACCAACTAGATATATACATGCTTCAACAGTTGAAGATAACTGGAAAGATTCATCTGGAGGTTCACATTTGATATCTGTTAAGAGGTACAAATGTGTTTAGTATTAGAAAAGAAGATTTGCCTCACAGCAAATCTATTTGAGTACCTTCAAAATAAGAACAGTTTGCAAAATCTTACACTTTGCCATTGTTCAACATAATCTAAATTTTGTGTATTTGCCTAATGTGCATAAATTAAAATGCTACAACTTTGGTTCTTGGTTCATTGGATGTAGCCATGTCACAAACTTATAAACTGAAGCTATATGTCTAGTTTGTAGAAGTTAAAAGCCTACAACTTTGGTTCATGGTTCATTGGATGCGGCTATGTCAAAAACCTAAAAAATCGAAGTTGGAATGGTGCCTGCATGTATAAAGGTTTTAACGTTATTCAAGATTTAGATTTTGTGTATTTGCCTTATTTGCATGAACTAAAAAATCCTATAATTTTGGTTCTTGGTTCATTGGACACACCTATGTCACAAACCTATAAATTCAAGTTGAAATGGCACCGCTATCTATAATAGTTTTGAAGATTTAAATTTTGCCTATTCACCTAATTTAAAAATTAAAAATCTAAATTAAAATCCTACAACTTTGGTTCATGGTACAGCTTTGTCACAAACTTACAAATTGAAGTTGAAAAGGCACCGCTATCTATAATAGTTTTAGAGATATTCAACTTTGAAATTTTTCAATGGCTCTGATTAGAATAATCTAAAAATGAAAAACCTTCATTTACTGTCCATCATATTGGCAGGTATCACAAACTTTTACATGCACATTGAAATTTTGCGTCTATCTGCAATAGTGTAGAAGATATGGAGTTTTAAAAAAATTAATTACTCTCAATTTGCATAATTTCAAACACCATGGCTATTCTTCCAAACGATATGCACAATTTCAGGTCAGTCACCACGACAAGTTTGGTGATTTTGAGAGTAATTGGGTCCGAGAAAAGGTCCGGACAAATTTAGGTGCCATGGAAATAAATAAATAAAAAGTCCGAGGAAAAATTATATGTCTGGGTTGGCACCCAGACATATTGTTTTTTCTCCAACGAAAGAAATAAAATGTAAAGAAAAGAAAGAATTCTTGGTGAAACGAAATGTCTTGGTTCGAACCCAGACATAAAAAAGCGATAAGTTAGTTCTTAATTTACCATCGCAGGCCTCACAAAGTTCACGGATGAATGCCGCAGATTGCAAGTCATCGCTGTTGAAGCCTTGACTGCTTTTGGTGGCGGAAGTTGGATGGGAACATGAAGGCTGCAATGGGTATTTGCTTATCCCTTAAGTTGGACATTATAAATACCAAAGAATTTGATGCATGTGGGATAGGCTACCATTTATTCCCAGATTATGGCATGGCATAACAACTATACTCTTGTTGTTAACGACTTTCATACAAACCGGTTTGTATAAGTACGTCTCTGTACAAAGTTCGTCGCAAATCAAAGGTTGAAGATAATTGCGGGTCCTACGCGGAATTTGCCAACGAGCCTCAAAATTATACGTCAAGACGAATAAAAATACTGGAACACCTTGCAGGAGAAATCCCAAAGCTTGTACCCATATAAATGCATACAGAGAGTTTTAAAGAGTCTGTATCTTATATATCGGAAAGCTTTTGCAAAATAGGCCATGGGATTGTCTAATGGTATTTTTATACAGTCTGAGCTTGAACTACGATCAATGATATTTCCTTAATACTCAAATGGGTGTACATTATCAATTGGTTTCTGTTCAAGATGTATTGACAAAGAAAGATTCTTGTTGTCAAATGTCATACGCTGACTTTTGCTGGGATTAAAAATGACTGTACATTCGGGGGAAACAATGGAGCAAGTATCTAGCATTTTGGACATTGGGGATAATGTGGGGCCTAGCAGTACAATCCTAATTGATCCTAATCCTTTTTTTTTTCATCAAGCAAAGGAGCAATTCATTCAATATAAACGCTGAAAGAAGTCCTCCTTGTTGCATCCCATTACCACAACCAACGGCGGCTGAGGAAGTCCATTCCCACATAACAGACCCTCTTTTATTTTGATACATGTTTAGCAATAACCTAGCTGTAATAGGACGTATACTTTTTTTCAACAGGAGTGTCAATAACTTAACATGCTCCTTTCAGTCAAAAGCCTCGGTAGCTTCTAATTAAACGACTTGTACATCGGTAATGTCTTATTCATTTTTCAAAGAAATGTATAGATCCTGGATCTAGGCTGGAGATATAGGATATGATTAGTAAGTTCTTGGGAGGGGGGATGGTTGCTGGAAGTAAGAATATGTTAAAACTTGTTTAAAATTGGAATGTTGGTCTCCAAAAGTTTCCAAGAACTTACTAAAAATGAATAAGACATTCAGTTTACTCGAATAATTGCTACCCCTATCCTAATCCAGCTGTACACTTTTGGGAGGGGGGGGGGGGGGCTTTTCTAATCCGGGGGATAATGAAAACAGGGCCTTTCCCGCGGCACATACCCAGTACAATCCTACATGGGAGTAACTTCCCCGGGGCAGTGACCTGTTGTGAGTGCATCAGTCCCCGTCATCATCGCTGACATGATCAGGCACAGGTAACCCAAATATGTCCCACTAAGCCTTTGAACATTTAAATTGTCATTGCAAGTGAAGAGCCAAAGACAGTAAAGTCCCTTGGATAGGCCATGATTTGAACCAGCTACCCCTCGCACAGAGAGCATTTCGGCCACGACGGCTCTTCTAATTTTTTTAAAGCTAACAGTTCTACGGCCCTGTATTTAGTTCTCTCCTTGTAGTACTGGAGCACTGGGGGTACATGAAAGCGGATGCACCAATGCAGCACTCCTTTCAGCACATTACAGGATGAAGAAAGGGTACCTTTTTACATCTGATGTAGGATTAAAATAGGGGTATTGTATAAACATGTCCGAGGCACACATTTACCCTGATGTTGAGTATGTGCCCCCCCCCCCCCCCCCGCCCCCGTCACTCCACACACGTGCGTGAATGGTTGAACGCGTGGCGCGTGAAAGAGGAGCCGGGAAGATAAGCGTCAGCTTACTCTCTATAAATAACGTCTATCTATCTTAACCAAGTTGTAAATTGGAGGAATTGAAGACATGCTGTTTATTCAAAAGGATCCAATCCAGTAGCTTAATGGCCCAACATGTTATAGGCGCTACAGGTTATCTGCCCTAATAACATAACTAAGTTTTGAATAAGAGAAAAAAAATAAGAAAATAATAATAAAAATATCATTATACGTGCATAGATACTTAAATAAGCGGATATAATACGTGTACATATACTTCTGTCGGATTACTTTCACTAAATTTTGACACTTGCTTGAGCAACCAGCTCTGAATATACCCCAAACAAGTCACCAAGTAATCTTTTCGTATTATGATAAACACTGGGAAAGGGTATTCATTTGTAAAATAATCGGCAGTGCAACATGGTACAAATGTGACTTTTTTTTACAATATTTGCATCGTTTTTTTACCCTTCGGCCTGATGAGGCCGACGGGTATTGTCGTACCCTGCCCCGTCGGTCCGTCTGTGCGTCTGTCCGTCCGTCCCATGGTTTTACCACCATAACTTCAGAACCTTTTGAGACGACTTTCAAATTGCACATGATATTACATTCCTATATGACCTACTTTGTGTGCAAGCATAGTTGACCTTGACCTAATTCTCAAGGTAACACAGTGGTCACATGTGCTGAAGCCTATTGAAAGTCGAGGTCATAGCTTTATATTTGACCTACTTTTTTAAGGGCCAAGGGTCAAGTGCACAATGGTGGTATTGGTATAAGTAAGGAAGTTTTTACGTCAGTTACATGGAATTTTATACACACATGTATCACAACCAAAAATGTGTCATGAATCAAAAGTAGGTCACTAGTTCAAGTATCTGGGTCACAGTGACCTGTTCATTGAATTTTGTTAAGCACTATAACAGCAGAAATATTTTAGACAGGACCTTAAAATAGCACATGATAGTACACTCCTATGTGGCCTACTTTGTGTGCAAACATAGTTGACCTTGACTTAATTCTCAAGGTCACACAATAGTCACATGTGCTGAGCGACGTTACCACTCTAACTATTGAAAGCGTGCATCTAGAAATCTAAAGCTTACAAACAAAAAGCTTCAAAGAGTGATCTAGACACCTATCGAAAATCAAGGTCATAGCTCTATATTTGACCTACTTTTTGAGGTCAAAGGTCAAGTGTACAATGGTGGTATTGGTAAGTAAGAAGTATTTAAGTCAGTCACATGAAATTTTATACACACATGTATCATAACCAAAAATGACTCATGAATCAAAAGTAGGTCACTAGGTCAAGTATCTGGGTCACAGTGACCTATTCATTGAAATTGTGTTTGCCACTATTACTTCAGAAGCTTTTGAGACAGGACTTTGAAATTGCATATGATAGTACACCACTATAAGGATTGCTTTGTGTGCAATCACAATTGACCTTGACCTAATTTTCAAGGTCACGCACGGGTCACAAGTTTGCTGAGTGACATTGTGCATCTAAAAATCTAATTCTTAAAACAAAAGAAGCAACATAGGGTGATCTAGAAGGCTATTGAAAGTCAAGGTATTATCTCTATATTTGACCTAATGTTTTTGAGGTCAAAGGTCAAGTGTACAATAGTAGTATTTGTGTAGGTAAGAAAGTTTTACAGTCAGTTTTATGAAACATCACACACATGTATCACAAGCACCGCATGCTTATACACCTCTTTAAGGCCTGCACTTAGTTCAAACACAGTTTTCCAGGTCACAGGGTTTTTCGTACATAATGCTTGCATGTTTCAAGAATGGCACCAAACCAAAATAGAGGCTACATGGAATCCAACTTTGGAGTACACTATACCTGATATTATGAGACGCTATTCCTATTCACTTACAGCAAAAGAGATTGAAGGCGGCCGAAGGGTACTGCGTTCTTTGAACGGTATTTTTATGTGCACAAGAGATTCATACACGATTGCAAAGCAGATGTTTTTTAAATGATACATACATCAAATACATATGTAATACTGATTTTCACAAAAGAAGCCAACCAGAAATACCATGTTTGAATTCTTTATCATCTTGTTGAAAAATAAAAACAGTTTAAAAAGTTCTTTCGTTTGATTTAAGGTTTGGCTATTTTTACAATGTTTGATCGGAAATTTGTTACCACTTATGTAAAAACCCGCCGGTACTTTGGGACCTGTATCCAGTATCTTGGCAACCTTCTCTCCTAAGCTTAGTCTTTCACTCAACTCTGGTGGGGGGGAGGGGGGGGGGCCCTGGCGGGTCCGACTAGCGGTGCTACTTAATTCAAAGCAGAAGGGGCGACTTAAGTGTCGGATACAAAATCCCTGTTCTGGGGCCCACCGCCGCCTATAACAGCTATTTGTACAGCGTTGTATTTACATTTTGAGGTAAAGCTCACTCTGGAAAAGTCCCATTATAATTGCACATTACATTCATTCGACAAATTAACGTTCCATTAACGCCAATCACACATATATTTTGGACACTACCCCTTCAAAATATCGAATGGGGACTAACCCATATAGGCTGCCATTTTGAAAAAAATGTGGATTCCGAACCCCATGGTTTGTAATAAATAAGGATAATATTGGAACGATCTTGGGGGGGGGGGGGTATAATGTTAAACACCAAAAGTATATATTTTACAAATATTTCAGAGCATCAATATTGGTATAATATATGACTTATGTTGTGGCCGCGATTCACGCCATCCAAATCAAATGTATTTTTGTGCGACTGTCCAACAGTGCCAAAGGTACATCTCAAAATGTCTGCGATGTTTATGTTGTAGATATTTGTGCCGCGGACATTATTAGACTTTGGTTTAGACATTACAGCACCTGAAGCCCACCCGTTCACACTGCATCATTGTTATTTATCTTTTAAATGCATGATTAAATGTAAATTTGGACGGTGGTTCCATGATCTTAGGCTCTTGC
>OZ026621.1:13089889-13100389 GCA_964020975.1 Hermodice carunculata
ATAAAGAGGGACAGTTGGCATCTGTGTTGCAAGCGTATAAATAAACTTAAGGTAAGGGTTATACCAACCTTGGAATCTTTCGAAGTGTATCCCATGGTCTTCAGAACAGATTTTAATTCTGCAAAAGACAAACTGCCGCTTCCGTCTTTATCTGCAGCTTTGAAGAATTCTACAGCCTCCTGGTAGCTCATGATAAATAAAGTATTGGATGTTGGGGGTTTAACCTGGAGATCTGTTGGTGATACTGTAGCGTCTATCAGACACAGTACTCAGGAGGTCCGGTTATACACGAAGAGATCATGAGCATATAGGTCACAACAGAGTGTTTCCGCATACAATGACCCATTTATTATGAAGACACATGTGTAATTAGCCTACATACCGGTATATCAGCCCTGTTGATGCTATGTGAGTTTTTAATGCGCAAAGTAAACGGAAGGTGTTAATTTAGCTGGTGTCAACCCAGCGTGCTGTAATGAATGTCTACATTTTATAAATTATATAGTTGTGCAAACGAAAATTATATTCGTTATTGATAGTTAAATTTTAAGTACCGTACAGAATTGGTCAGCTTAATAACAAGACAGGATTTCGCTACCGTTTTTATTTGGCCATAACAAGACCTGCATATACTTTGGCAAACCGTGAAACAGAAAGTGCTAAAATTTTAACGAAAAACTTGTCATGGGCTAGTATTCAGCGGTCTATGTTGTTAACAGTTATTGTACTGAAAACATACACACACTCACACACACACACACACACACACACACACACACACACACACACACACACACAAGCGAAAAATGCAAACGCACATGCACATGCACACAAACATAAATGTATGTGCTGAAAGCTCTGGGATTTAGTTTCACGCGCATTTTGATATTTTTTGTATGTGGTCTTAAGACGCGTTGCACCCTGCTTAGGCGTCCTTCCCAAACATATATGCAATGAGAGAATAGAACTGACTTTCTATTCAACTCAGGTCGTTCTTATTTTTCTGGAGACCAACTTCATGCCATGATCGAACTGCAGACATGCATATAGCACGGCCACTGTGGTGTTCGTCAAGAATTCTGAATTGGAGCGTTTCAAAGCCGCAGGGCAGTTCCTGATGGCGCTGCCAAAATCGTAAAAACAGATCCTTTTTTTTTCTTAGTTCACTTTGATAAGTCATTATACGTGAGCCACTAAAAAGGTCGAGTTTGTTAATCGTCAGATACAGGTGTTGTTAACAAATCGTGAACCATCAAAACACCAGTGGACTCGAGACAAACATCATGTTTATCCTCTTGCACCATGTTCCAAAATTTTGTCTCGATTGTATCTTTTTGACATATGATAACATATTTCTGCTGCGGCTTTATCTGCCAACTCAAGCATCAGGCTGTTGACTCAATCATAAGCCCGGTGTGAATAACGCACATGTCCTTAGGACACGTAACCCTACAGTGTTGTCTTTTTGTGTTTATCGCCAGGTTAAACGCGGCAGACCTGAATGCATTACACATTTTAACACGCGCTTCAAAATACAGACTGTTGCCGTGATGACGCATAAACCATGCATTACTCTCACAGTATCTTGTGAAGGATTGTATGCAGGTACAGTAATATAATATTGGAATAATATCGTTCCTCCGCTGCCTCTGTTACAAATAGAGACAAATCATCCCCAGAATTGTGACAACATTGATGTATCAAACAAGAAAGAAATCATTTATGAGTAGCTTAGAATTACATCAAAATGTTCAAATTTCGGCACACTGAAACGGACTTGCGGTACCAAAGTAACCGACAGGGTCATGATACCAATTAGTGTGGGGGCATACGGGGTCCCGTGGGCTTTTGATGAAGATTTTATAAAACCTACTCAGAAATGTTAAATACATCTGAATTAACAGAAAAAAAACATGTTGGCACTTTGCCAACCTGTTAGATTCAAAATGACCGCCATTTTTCAAATGGCTGCCAAATTTCTAACTTTTGTCAATTTACAGGTCCCTTAAACGTCCTTGCAGTATAAAGCACCTTATTTGGGTATTTATTTTCATAACTCCCGGCTGTAAAGTAGGATGTTTATCTTCAAATTGAGTCTTAGTCAATTTAGGCTCATATTTGTCTTAAAAGTATCAAATCTTTGGATCAAAAGAATGTAAACCGAACCGAGATAAATGACTTTATTTTGAAACAAGATAATGACACCAGTAAATTACTACAATAAAGGGCATCATCACCTCCCTTACCAAGTTCATACCTGTGTGACTCGCGGAACGATTTTAATTATTATCATTTTCACCTTCATCATTGTCACTCTCATACTCTGAGTTTACATTGGAACAGTATTATGAAACAAGTGCATTGCCATAATAAATGGCATCATCTCCTCCATTATATAGTTCATATTGGTATGATTAGCTTCCTCTGATTATTTCTTAACTTTTTATAAAACTTTTAAAGTATTTATTTGAAGGCCGTCTGAGTGGCGTCAACCCTGACGATGCTGCCGCGCTATCTCAAACAATTTTGATCGCACCATTGCCACATTTTTGTCAGAGATGCATTTTCTAATGGACCAGGTCCCTATTAAAACCTAGCATCCTCTTGGTATTTGTAAACTTTGTATGAAACTTTAAAGTATTTATTTCAAGGCCGTCTGAGTTGCGCACAAGGAGACAATGTTACCATAATATCTCAACAAGGATCTATCGCAGCTTCATCAAATTTTCCTCAGAGATTGCTAAAAGTAATGATAAATTGAATATTCATAGAAAAAAATGATGGTGATAGGTTTGGGGAGAGAAGAAAATTAATGTATGTTTAGTTCTATGCTTGAATTTTTAATCATTGACTGAGAGCGTGAAATGCATCAAGGCAGATTCAGATAATGTCCAAAACCAGTGTATTTATGAACATTATAATTTTCTGCTGTCAATAAAAAAATATAAAAAAGTAAATTTCATTAGAGATGCACATTATAATGGACTATGTTCCTATTGAAAACCAGCTTCCTCTCATTATTTTGAAACTTGTTATAAAACTTTTGAAGTATTTATTTGACGCTCTCTGATCATTACTCAGATTCAGATTCTTTTATTTGACAATAAATTCAATACATTTCAATTGTTAGGTAATAATGACAGAAATATATATAAACAAATGCAAAAAAAAAAAAAAAGAAAAAAAGAAAGAAAAAAAAAGAAAAAGGAAATATTATTACCACAGAGAACAGATAGTCAGGATGACCCAGCTAAGGATGAAAACATCCGCTCTTGCATGGGCTCACCTGAATAAATTTACTTGGTAAGTTAACACCTTGCTTCAGAACAAAGCACCATATGTGTGTTAGGACAGTTGAACTGACTGAGACAAAGATAACATAATAACATACAAATATATTTTATGAATCCTCATTGCAAACAAAGCAATTTGGAATAGTACAGGTTTCAGAGTATTGGTCTATGTAGAGTTTTTTAACATATTGAGAGAGAGAGAGAGAGAGAGAGAGAGAGAGAGAGAGAGAGAGAGAGAGAGAGAGAGAGAGAGAGAGAGAGAGAGAGAGAGAGAGAGAGAGAGAGAGAGAGAGAGAGAGAGAGAGAGAGAGAGAGAGAGAGAGAGAGAGAGAGAGAGAGAGAGAAGTGGACAATGTTACCATAATATCTCAAGAAGGAATCCTCACAGCTTTATCAATTTTTTGGTGTAGTTACACCGTATTATGACACCTTCAAAGTAAAAAAAAATATGCAGAATTGGAAAATAAAACGTTGTGGGCGCAGAGGGTAATTCTTATCTGAACGCTATTTTCTTATTTATGAGGTGGGCACTAAACACCTATTCCATGCTGTGAAAAGCTGTACATACGTGGGGCATGTTATCTCTGTTTAGCTCTCATCTATAATTGTTATTCAAAATGTTTTCTGTGGACAAGAGTTAATTGAAGACATGACAAGAGATGACTTTCTATATAGTTGGCCACTTTTAAGGCAATTAGAGGACTAAACCCCAGAATTAATGGGGTGAATCAAGAATATCTAGAGGCCTTGCTACAATCACTTTTTTGTGCAAAAAAGTCTTTGCAAATTAATGTGCTTGGATTATGGCAAGAATGTGTTCAGTCTTTCAATATAAATGAAGACTCAGCAAGTAATCTATAAGCACTTGGGACAATATTTCTCCAAGCAGTTAGCTCATGCAGATCCACCCATCAGCATGCTAGCACCATGCATTAGTCCACCACTTTAGCTACTATACAGGAAATCATTCTGTCAGCACACCAATACTTCCATAAAGACCTGCAAAATACATTCAAACAACGGGTAAGTTATAATAGGGAACAATGATTTGAAATGATGATCTTGGATCAGATGAGGAAAAAGTATTGATCTAGACTAAAAAGGTAATGAGAGATATAGTTAAATATCAACAAGTTTGATGCATAGATTATATGCATGCATTTTTTAGCATATCAGCCATCTTGAAATTTGGTTGGTAACAACTGGTGTTAAGTTTCAAGATTGAAAATCATGACACAATGTTGTTACATGGTTCATGACACAATGTTGTTACATGGTTGGAGTATGATATACAACTCTGAGATAATGTTAGTTGGAGAATATCGGTTCTGTATGTAAAATGACATAGCGGCTTGTGGGGGTGGGGGGAGTGGCGGTGGGGCAGCCATATTGAGGAAATTGTGGCTATCTTGAATTGTGATAACTACAGTGCTATACATACCCTCATTGATGCCAGTAACAGCCAAAATAAAGGCCAAATTTAAATCAACTATTTAAACGCTAAACATTTATTAGAAACATAGAAAATATAGATCAAATTTTTCAGATATTTTAAATTTTGGTGTCTAATAATGTTGAAGTTTAAGGAAAAAGACATGAATAATGTTCCTGGATGACAAAAGGTTAGAATTTGATTCTTAGATCTATTAAATCGAACATTCCGGACACATTATGTAACATAAAATATCATTATGTTTGGAGTTTGGCGGCCATTTTGGATATTGGCGGCCATTTTGAATCTAACAGATTGGCAAAGTGCCAACATGGTTTTTATGTTCTTTAGGGTATAAATTACATTTCTGAATAGGTGGCATAAAATTTTCATCAAAATCCCACCGGACTTAAAATCATGATATATGCTCCCAGACTAAATGGCCTTGACCTACATATAAAAGAGGTTATATGCAGATCAGCAAAAGTCGTCTGAGGGAGTCATGTATTGACAAGTGATTATTTTTTCACATTTATTGACCAAATGAAGGAGAGGCATAATATTTGTTTTAGCTATGTCATGACCTTACATCAATACCTGTGGGTCAAAGCCATGTAACTAATATTAGGTTTTTGTCTGAGACTGCAGAAATGTGATTGACAAAAACCCAGAGTGAAATTCCAATTGTTTCTGACATACAGGGCTCAAACGATGAGGGAAAAGGACAGATAAGCGCAAAAAGAAAGAAAGAAAATCATTATAAACGATTTCAGGGACCCCGCCCCCTATAAAAGTGTGGAATTCCCCTGCCAGACCGGATAGAGAAACGCTGCACGGATGCTTATGTTCATAACAGACGGTGACATTAACTTTTATGTGACTTTATGAAACATGTTTAGCTTGTGTTTAAGCACGTGCTACAGTTCAAAACAAAAGTATTGGAGAAAAAGGGTATTGCGATTATTTAAACTCGTCTCCGTGGGTCACATATGACGTATTTATGCACCAAGTATAACATGGTGAATAAGAGGGCAGATAATAAGCAATTATATTGTCATTAACATGAAGATATTAACCGTCAAAAAAGAGGAAATGCCCATTAAATAAATAAGTAGGTTTAGTTTACTGTTACAATGTTTTACTTTATGGAGTTACTCGTCATATGAAGATTACTGACGCATGTTACACATCTCCCTTTTGTATTGATGACCTGTGAAATATTTTCAATCGTGGAGAATTACAAAGGGAACCAGATAACATATTAACAGAATGATTTTACAATTTAGAATTGGCTGCTCAGTGCTTTCTAAGACTATTAACCACAGAGAATTGCAATGTCATCACATTGGTCCTGTTTAAAGATAACACATGCCTACACTGACGTGAGTGTTAGGAAGTCCCCTTACTCAAAGAATTCAGATTATAAAAAATCAACAAGTAAAAGGCTCCGAAACATGTTGAGTAGTTACCCGCTGAAGACCCTTTAATTCATTGGGGCTGATACAGCCAATGTCAAAATTTTACAAAGGAACGTGTGCAATATGGACAATAGTAATTCCATATGTATATAGGTGAGACAGGCACAGGTTAGCTCATGGAGAGTAAAGAGGTCGGACTGCGGAATAGGGTATTGACAACTAGGAAGTGGTTCTGGGCAAAAAGACACAAATACAAATGTGACTGTCCACATTTGATCTTTTCAATACAAGTCAATATATTGTCTAGTAATTTGAGTTAAATTTTAACTTTTATATTTAGTTGCTTTCAACATCTAATATATCTGATTTAATTCAAACAATTTTGCTTGGTAATAAATACAATACCTTGAATGATTGTACAGTCATATATGGTTAAACCAGATTTCCCCCGACAGAATCATTTATTGATCGCTTACTTAGCAATTTAACTACAGTTCTATAGGATCAATATAAACAGTTGTTTTATGCTAAAATTGGGATGATGATGCTGTCAGCGAAATTTCTAATAAACTTTACTTCTGTCGTAAATCTAAATCTGATTATAATCTCCAAACCTATTTGAAGCACGTAAATAATTTTCAACATCGTAAATTTTTAACAAAATTAAGAATAAGTGATCCCTTTCTTCGAATCGAAATTGACAAATACTCCAACAAGCCAAAAGGGATGAAACAGCATGACAATTTTGTAATCCCACTTCTGTGTAATCTGAGACACATATTATTCTATATTTTTCAACTTATGACCAATTGAGATTTAAACTCTTGGATCATTTGGCTAATCTTGTTTGAAACTTTTCAGCCCTACCGAATGAAGTCAAACTAAATCGCATCATCTACTCACCCAAAAAGGAAATTGCAAGGGAAAGCGCCCATTTTTCTTTGATTGCTTTAAACACATAAGAGATAAGCAATGTATATAGTACACCGTTATTTCTTAGTATTTAGTAGCCTTTCTAATTGGTGTGCATTTAAATATCATGGGCCTCTCAAAAGGTGGGGGGGGGGTTGACTGGAGGGCTCAATATATTATTCCATGTTGAGCTCACGGGTCCGCCCACCCCGCCAGGGGAGACCCATCCATAGGCCTACAGGTGTATGTAACATCAGGTACAGGTATGTGTAGGTAACACTTTTTATACATTTTATTTGTATCATATATGTTTTGTATCAGCCCAGTAGGGCCTAAAATGCAAAAATATTGTCATATTGTACATGTAAATACTATAAGCTGGTAACTTACACCACCACTTGAGATGATGCGTCTTTGCATCATATGAATAAACTGGTTACATTCTATAGGGTGGAAAAGGGACAGTAATAAACTGTCACATTCTTTAGGGAAAGGGACAGTAATAAACTGTCAATTCTATAGGGAAGGGGACAGTAATTATCTGGTTACGTTCTATAGGGAAAGGGAAATAAATGAACTGGTGAGATTCTATAGGGGAAGGGAATAGTAATAAGATAGTGACGTTCTATAGGGAAAAGCACAGTGGGAAAGACCTGTTTTGAATTTTTTTTTTTGGATATATATATATATATATATATATATATATATATATATATATATATATATACTGGTGTGGTTTTGAAAAGTTACGAATTCAGTTCGTCAGACACGGTTTCGGATCGCCAGAAACAAATATGTTAGTCTCAAGTTTGAAGACTGTGGGTACATTTCTAAAGCATTCCAGTCTTTGATTGTTATAGAACTCATAAAAGTAAAATTTGGATGTTGTTTCACATGAATAACCACACAGTTCGTACTGTCGGTAAGATCTTGTTGAAACGGAGGATCGTTCATCGAACTGCACTCAACCTCGAACTCTAAAAGTAGAATTTGTCCTCGTTGGTTTCCACGGTAATTATATTTATGAGTGTTCGCTTGAGGGTGCATTAGTCTCTGTTTCAAAAAAGCTTAATTTAACACTGGGAGCGACAGTTTTCAATGTACATCCGTGCAACAAACATGTAACTGTATGGTGCCATCAATTGATTGAAACTATGTTTACTTTTTCCGTGTCTCTCTGCAGGATGGCAGGCACACAAAATTGACAGCGGTGTAAGGTTTACCACTTCAACGCTACTCACCACCACAGCCATTCTTATCTAATATGTTTACCACTTTTACACTACTCACCACCACAGCCTTTCTTATCTAATATGTTTACCACTTCAACACTACTCACCACCACAACCATGCTTATCTAATATGTTTACCATTTCAACGCTACTTACCACCACAGCCATTCTTATTTAATATGTTTACCACTTCAACACTACTTACCACCACAGTCATTCTTATGTACTATGTTTACCACTTCAACACTGCTTACCACCACAGCCATTCTTGTCTAATATGTTTACCACTTCAACACTACTTACCACCACAGTCTTTCTTATCTAATATGTTTAACACTTCAACACTATTTACCACCACAGCCATTCTTATTGAATATGTTTACCACTTCAACACTACTTACCACCACTGTCATTCTTATCTGATATATTTACCTCTTCGATGCTACTTACCACCCCAGCCATTCTCATCTAATGTGTTAACCAATTCAACGCTACTCACCACCACAGCCATTCTTATCTAATATGTTTACCACTTCAACACTACTTACCACCACAGCCATTCTTATCTAATATGTTTACCACTTCAACGCTACTCACCACCACAACCATGCTTATCTAATATCTTTACCATTTCAATGCTACTTACCACCTCAGCCATTCTTATGTACTATGTTTACCACTTCAACACTACTTACCACCACAGCCATTCTTATCTAATATGTTTACCACTTCAACACTATTTACCACCACAGTCATTCTTATTGAATATGTTTACCACTTCAACACTACTTACCACCACAGTCATTCTTATCTGATATGTTTACCTCTTCGATGCTACTTACCACCCCAGCCATTCTTATCTAATGTGTTTACCACTTCAACACTACTTACCACCACAGTCATTCTTATCTAATGTGTTTACCACTTCAACACTACTTACCACCACAGTCATTCTTATCTTATATGTTTACCACTTCAACACTACTCACCACCACAGTCATTCTTATCTAATATGTTTACCACTTCAACACTATTTACCACCACAGCCATTCTTATTGAATATGTTTACCACTTCAACACTACTTACCACCACTGTCATTCTTATCTGATATATTTACCTCTTCGATGCTACTTACCACCACATCCATTCTCATCTAATGTGTTAACCAATTCAACGCTACTCACCACCACAGCCATTCTTATCTAATATGTTTACGACTTCAACACTACTTACCACCACAGCCATTCTTATCTAATATGTTTACCACTTCAACGCTACTCACCACCAAAACCATGCTTATCTAATATCTTTTTCATTTCAATGCTACTTACCACCTCAGCCATTCTTATGTACTATGTTTACCACTTCAACTCTACTTACCACCACAGCCATTCTTATCTAATATGTTTACCACTTCAACACTATTTACCACCACAGTCATTCTTATTGAATATGTTTACCACTTCAACACTACTTACCACCACAGTCATTCTTATCTGATATGTTTACCTCTTCGATGCTACTTACCACCCCAGCCATTCTTATCTAATGTGTTTACCACTTCAACACTACTTACCACCACAGTCATTCTTATCTAATGTGTTTACCACTTCAACACTACTTACCACCACAGTCATTCTTATTTTATATGTTTACCACTTCAACACTACTCACCACCACAGTCATTCTTATCTAATATGTTTACCACTTCAACACTACTCACCACCACAGCCATTCTTATCTAATATGTTTACCACTTCAACACTACTAACCACCACAGCCATGCTTATTTAATATGTTTACCACTTCAACGCTACTTACCACCACAGTCTTTTTTATCTGACATATTTACCTCTTCGATGCTACTTACCACCATAGTCATTTTTATCCGAATTATTCTACGAATTCCATCTTGAAATTCCTCATGCGAAGACCTCTTATTCAAGTACAAGCGGGCCGAGTCTAAATTCCGAGTTTCTATACTTGGTGAAAAGTTTAGACCAACAGCTCTTTTGGCATACTTTAGGCACACAAAGGAAAAACTGTTGACCTCGTTTAGAAATTACCAGATCCAGAGGCTATTTTACCGGGCAAAACAAATATGGCTGTTGTTGGAATATTCTGAACGAAACATAGCATATCAGAGCATAAAGACGACAAGTTACACGGAATTGCAATTGGACTCCTTGGTGAATGACACTGTGTGCTCGGG
>OZ026621.1:13100589-13140589 GCA_964020975.1 Hermodice carunculata
GTTAAATTGCCGAGAAGCGAAGAAAAATGTTATCAAAATGTGCCAGTATCTGCGAATATAGCAAACTTGCTACTGCATCTACAGGTACTTTCCACAGTCGTATCCACGTGTATAGTTACTACTTACAGTCACATCTATATGTATAGGTACTTCTTACAGTCGTATCTGTATGTATAAGTACTTCTTATAGTCCTATTTATATGTATAGGTACTTCTTATAATCGTATCTGTATGTATAGGTACTTCTTACAGTCGTATCTGTATGTATAGGTACTGCTTATAGTCATATCCATATGTAAAGGTACTTCTTACAGTCACATCTATATGTATAGGTACTTCTTATAATCGTATCTGTATGTATACGTACTTCTTATAGTCCTATTTATATGTATAGGTACTTCTTATAGTCGTATCTGTATGTATAGGTACTTCTTACAGTCGTATCTGTATGTATAGGTACTGCTTATAGTCATATCCATATGTAAAGGTACTTCTTACAGTCACATCTATATGTATAGGTACTTCTTATAGTCGTATCTGTATGAATAGGTACTTCTTATAGTCACATTTATATGTATAGTTACTTCTTACAGTCAGATCTATATGTATACATACTTCTTATAGTCGTATCTGTATGTATACATGTAGGTACTTCTTATAGTCGTATCTGTATGAATAGGTACTTCTTATAGTCACATTTATATGTATAGTTACTTCTTACAGTCACATCTATATGTATAGGTACTTCTTATAGTCATATCTATATGTATAGGTACTTCTTATAGTCGTATCGGTATGTTGTATAGGTACTTCTTACAGTCACATTTATATGTATAGTTACTTCTTACAGTCACATCTATATGTATAGATACTTCTTATAGTCGTATCTGTATGTATAGGTACTTCTTATAGTCCTATCTACATGTATAGGTACTTAGTAGAGTCATTTCTACATGTAAAGGTACTTCTTACACTCCTCTATAAATGTATAGGTACTTCTTGCTATAATTATATTTCATGTTTATGCACTTCTTATGACCGTATTTCAATGTATAGGACTTCTTACAATCGAATGTACATCATAGGTACTTCATACAGTCATATCTACATGTTTACGTCTACTTCTTACTGTCGTATGTACATGCATAGGTACTTTACACAGTCACAAGACGCAGCAATGAACGGATCCTCGCATGCATCCATGCATTGCAGATGTCTAGCACGCTTATCAGAACAACATCGAGGCTTCATGTCATTGCGTAATTATAAGCACAGCCAAACACAAATAATTGCCGTTTGCAGCCGTAGACGGTCTGAAGCTTCGTAAAAAAAGTCAATACAACACCGGACCATGAGCAGACATCTCATCATAGCAAGTTCAGCTTGTTATGCGGAGCTTTCCCTACCGTCTACAGTGGTCTAAACACACCATGCTTCATTCTTCCGTCAAAATGCTCCAATGAACTGGAGTTGAGAATACACGAAGGTGCAACAACCTCCATAAAGTACACCTTGTTTTATCTGACCTGTTGAAAATTCTTGTTGTAAGATCCAAATTTCTGCTGCCAGAATTCCTTGCGGCATTTGCCAATAAATAGCACAAGAACCAGGAACATCGAACCGTTATTTTTTTCAGGGGTTGTAAAAGTGTTTAGAATGTTTAACCATTGGGTACTACTAAAGCTAGACATTGAGCCTACAGATTTGGTCCCATTCCGCAGCAAGCAAAGGCGGCCATTCTTCTATTTCCAAGACACAAGCATGCTAGTAAATGAAAGTTATTTCTCGGAGGAGTTTGAATCTGGAGTACCTGTAGAGTTAATGTGCAAGCTGATTTTTGTGGGATTTGTGACTTCGTCTCCTGTGTGACAGTCGCCAATGCTGAAGAACTGGTGGTTCTAGTATACGTTTGAGCACCAAACACTGTCTTCAATATTTAGGAAATCTGTTGACTTAGTTTTCAACTTAGAACTGAAACGGTTTCAAAATGGAAAAAATATACAATTACGAGTAACACGTGACGTACATATCTTTATCAGTACCATTGACACCATGACACTTTTCACCACTGCAATTAGACCTATCCTTTTATTAGCAACATCGAACTGAACTGAGGGAAGAATACGAGCCACGCTTTTACAATTATAATTTTGCCTCATATACCTTTCAAAAAACCCTCTCCGTTTGCTGTAGAGAAACACATAGTGAGTAGAGATTTGTTTTACGGAGGTGTACAAAAGCTGTCCAATATGTCGTCTTTCTCCTACACTACCGCCATCTGCAGCATCAAAAATTGACAGGGAAATGTAACCTCTATTTAACTTCAGGCAAAGTGGCAGCACTCTGTCAGGATGAGCTGTGGCTTAGGTATAGTATACATGTACACATAAGTGGCTTAACTATACATAATCTTATGTTTCGTTTCATATGATCGATGGTGTTCCCACGTTACATGTCAGACTCAGACAAGCAAAGTGCTCCAGGCCCAAAAAGAATTTGCCCTCTGGCGGCGAAAGCATGCGCAATTCTTATGTAAATGTGTCTCTTCCGCAACACATATAACCGATGAGTGTCCATAGGTGTTCTTATTCAGTTAAAAATTGTTTCGTTCACAAGAATGTAATGTACGCCACGTGCCTTCGTTGCTATAGCTTCATATTTACAGTACTGATAGGTCTACACCAAAATATGCAGACCTGAAGTAAGGTAAGATGTATATTTTATTCTTAAGTGTAAATTATGCTGTGTTGTAATTTTTAAGTCATTCTTTTACTCAGTGATCATATTCATGCATGTGCATGTCTGCATTGCGACCTTATTACATGTTCATTGGATGCCCCACAACAACAATAAAGATAATACGAAATTATTATCATCCGTATGTTAAGCATTATCAATATTTTTATTGTTATGATCATTGCTATTGTTACCACTGTAAACATTTCTTTTCATTACACACACACACACACACATATATATATATATATTAGTGTGTGTGTGTGTGTGCTACATATATTTTTATTTGCAATTCAATTTTGTCTTGTTTCTTGTTATTATTCTTTTCTATATTTTTCGTTCTTTAGTACTTTTCCTTTTTGCATTTGTTTCTTATTTTGTTGATTCTTTATTTCAGCAAAATCTGTATTCCTTTAAGTATTTTGGTTACATTAATGTTGCAGAATTCTCCACGTGGGGAAGACCCTACCGTCAACAAGGACATACACTTCCGCTGGTGCCCGACATAACGTGTGCGTATATTCTTCATCAAAATGGGTCCCAAAGTTCATCCTTGCTTGTGTTTGGTTTCCGCATTAACTTTGCTGATGTTACCTGTTCTCATTCTCCTGCCAACAGAACTTGTATATTTAGGAAGTCGTATGCAGTCCACAGGAGTTGTAAAACGATCAATTAATGCGGGATTTACACAAACTGATCGGGACCTGCTGAACATCGACACCTGCCCAGAAATTGCATCGAAATTTGACCTCATTACAAAAAAGTTTCACGAGTCGTGTTCAACAACATCATCAAAAGATATAAAAAATTTGATGTCGCTTTTATCAGCAGTGGAAGAAACTGTTTCTGAATGGCAGGATACCAGAAATCGTGAACTTGTCAGGCAGATTTCGAATGTCATACGCACTATCAAGGAAAATAAGACGAAGGCGTGGAATTTGAAAGACAGCTATGTGTTGGATTATTTACGACGGAGCTTGCATGTGAAGGGTGACCGGTTGGTAATAAGAAGAAACGGGGAAGTGTTGCTGATTAATGAATCTGTCCAGAGGTAAGTGAAAATGAATCAGAAAACTGCAGTCAAATTTTACTTTATTCTCCATATCATGGCAAATAAGGTAGTTGATATGGTGTTTTTCTCCTTACGCAGCAAGCAGCGAAGGTTGGCCCAATGTTAGGACAATGTAACATTACATTGGCCCAACACTGGCCAACCTTTACTGCAAATTGGGTTTACATGGTCAAGCAATGCCATATAGTAAATTAACCCTTTCAGCGCCAGCCACAAAGGTAACACCTATCAGAATTATCAGTGCGATTCTACGAATCCGCCGAGCGCCATTAATGACGGTAGTTACACCATGTGACCATTTTCTCACGCACTGGCCTGGCATCTAAATATCGTGCCAGCGTGCCTGACCCAACTTCAGCTGTTTGTATGAAAATAAATAGTCCAGTTCAACGGTGTTACTCAGCGTACCGTGGGCCATTGGGCCGAGGAAAACTGTTGACTCAGTTTAGATTTATTAAAATGCATCGGAAGTCGCCCACATTGAGCGTTAGGAAGACTTGTCTTGTATTTATGCAGTGTTTCAAGAAGATACAATCCGGACTAGAATGGGAGATTTGCTTGTCGACAAATCTGCCCGTGTACCTGCAAAGTAGAACAAGATTAAAATCCTGAACTGTGCCTAGGTAAGCGTACTTTGGAATGGTGCATGCTTTGCTTGGTATTCATCCAGTGCGCAATGGGTAATACCTATACATTGAAGTTTGAACGGAATTTCTATCTGCTATAGTTTGGAAAGTATAAAGATTTGATAAATCAGATACACATATTATTCAGCATTTTCTTCCCATTGTCATTACTTTTGCTTCAATTTATTAGATTGACAATGGTCAATGGCCAATACGTAGAACTTGCAATGGCACCTCTAAATACGTATAAAGATATGCAAAATTTTAAACTTTGATTGACCCTAATTATCACATTTTAAATGGCAAGAACTATTGTAATTTTGTTGATACAAAATGGTCGATGAATAAAGAATGGAAGTTGGAATGGCATATCTGATGGCCCGTTTATAAATTCATTTGGGTGTTCAGACCTAGAATTCTCTAAATTTCTAATCGAACGTGATAATGTGTTAATTAATTTATAAGTTTAGACATAGAAGGTGACTGGATAGGCTATGAAGCGTAGAGAGGTTGGATTGTGATGGGCGGGGGGGGGGGAGGCTGAAAACTACACAGAAGATGTGGCATTGTTGCTCCTGTTTGTTTGATACAAACACCTAATATATTTTTTTTCAGATTTTTTAGTTCTAAAATTCTGCATGCCCCTAATTAGCAAAATTTAACTTTCCACAACCTTTCTTCCCAATTTATCATGTACAAAATTTGCCTGCCAAACAAACCAATCTCCAAGCGTATTTTCCACTGCAGTGGAGTAGGGATACCGGATAGCTTGGTCTGCTAAGAAGACATGTATAAAATGATCTATAGCTGAGCAGCAGAGCTTCGCATGGTATCTATTTAATGCTTTTCAGGATATTCTACGTTTAAAACTCCAGATGCTCCCAATTAGCATTCTCAAGTTGCTGTAACTTTGTTTCAAATTCATAAGATGCCCAATGGATAATAACCTAGAATTACTGGTAAGAAGAGCATCGCTATTATAGTTTAAAAGATATTTAAAATCTAAAATTTCAAATGTTCCTAAAATAACCAATAACATTTTATTTTTTAAACTGAGAAATCGATATATTTGCGTCCATCACACCAGGCTCCGTGATATTTCTATTCCATTTGGTCTGCCCCTTGCCTCCATTTGTTTGCTTGTTTATAATTATGATGACATTTCCCCTCGGCTTTTGCATCAGTATTGAAGCACCTCATTGTCACCTGGACGAGTGATAATCTCTCACCCAAACTGCATTGCGGCCCGTTGCTAATGTCAGGTCCCCTTGTTTGACTGAGTGTAGTATGCTTTCAATAAATAATTGTAACCAAAGGGCAGACATCCAGAGATTGGTCTGTTTAGCAGGTTATCAATGTACCATTCTTTGTGTCCTTAGATTCAAGTCTATCCTAAAAATTACCTCTGACCTAATCTGTTTAGGGTCCATGACAGTGTAGTGTATGTGTGTTTGATCTTTGTTCTGTGACGTGCATAGTATTGAATATATTCAGTATATAAGTTTTTCAAATAAATGCCCCTTAAATGGGCACAAATTAAATTCTACAGCTTTTGTTTGTTGTTCCCTGAATGTACATATAGCACAGACCTATGCATTGAGGTGAGAATGGTACCACTACCTATAAACATTTTGAAGATATTCAACATTTAAACTTTCCAAGTGCCTCCAATTAGCATAAAGTGAAATTCTATAACCTTTTTATGGTTAAAAGATGTGCCTACAGCACGAAGTTTTGAAATGAAGTTGATATGGCACCTCCACCTATAATAATTTTGAAGATATGCATATGAATTTTCAAAACTGTTACCCCTCTTTGAAAAAAGTGAAAACTTTATGCATGGAGGTACAATCATGCCAAGTTTGCAGTTTTTCTATATTATGGTCTTTAAATAAAATGTGGGACAAATTTGCTCGGAAAGAAGAAAGAAAGAAATAAAGAAAGAGACAGTGAGAGAAAGAAAAAATAATAGAAAAACAGAATGTCTGCACTGGCCAACAGACGTAAATATATGCTTCAATTAACTTCAATTAAAAGACCAAATAACAGCACCCATGGAAACGAAATCACAGTTTTATAATTTGCTTCTTAATCATTGCTCGGAAACACGAAAGCCTGATAAATATCGACTTGAGAATTGAAAAGTGGTATCATAATGTCACGTATGGAATCGGTGTTCAGGGAAGTCATGAATCTGTCAGAAAAGGATTCAGTCAATAAAGAGGTCCGATAATAGAAGGTCTTCATGGTAACTGGAAACCTTGGCTGCAGTAAGAAACTTTACAGGAAGGAGTGCACACTCATACATCACACAGGCCAAACGAGCTTCAAGTAACAACTTGGGAAAGCAAAAAGCGTACGAAAAGCCATTCACTAAGTTTTAAAACATACAAAATCCTAAAGATATTTAGAAAAATACCATTCCATGGTAGAAAATGTATTTCTTCTGGATGGTTATGTAACATAACCGGTACAATGGCCCTCTTCATGGGTGAGGCACAGTTTTTTTTTTTTTTTTTTTAGCAACTGAGGGGACCAGAACAGGTCTGCAATTGAAATAGTTAGATATGAATACCTCCTACTGCATACGATTCAATAGAAATTATTTAAGACGGGATCGTGAAGTTTTGGTATTAACAAAATTTGTGTTATCATAATTTCGTGTTATAAATGTGCATAAATATGAATAAGTTTTGTTGAAAACTAATAAGTTATATCACGCGATCAATTCGTTCAATCTGTATATACACGTGCATCGCAAAAAGAATATTAAAGGAACAAGAGCAACGTAAAATATTTACTTGTTATGCAATGCAGGTGTTTTTGACCGCTGGAGGCGATAAGCTAATTATGACATTGATGGCGGCTTTTTATTAATTTCTGGCGTGCGGTAGCACGTGCAAACTCCTCGCATCGCCAAGAATGGTTGCAAATTGAGGATATTTGGATATGCTTTAAGGCAAATACTGTATATGCAAACAATATTTCAGGGTTGCCCGAGCAAGATGGATTCGCAACTCTTGACACCTGAGGGTTTATGTGGAGAGACTATAATGTCCTTATGCTGCTTTTGGACTCATGATATCGTAAGCACCAGGGCTAAACAGATTAACTCTCAATTGCCACATTTTGAATGGTTAAATAACATGATCTTGTGGTTATATTGGTCAAATGTGTGAAAAGCGTGAAAACCAAATGGCCAACATGACAAAAACAAAACAAAAACAAAAAAACACACACCCACTCACCCCAAAAACAGAGTTCCGTACGTTCTACAAAAACTAGGGTTTTGCAACGTCACAAACCCTAATATATGTAAATCTACACCAAAGCGGATATGAACCAATCACATGACATCGCATTTTGTACCGGATAAACACTTGCGGGTTCCCTTCGCACAGCGTTTCTGAGTCAATCTTTCTCAAAGCATGTGGCTTTTTATGTACAGTTTGGCGATACTCTCGCTGCATCTACTTTTATTTTACCTCCAAAGCAGACCCAACCGCCATTAGAGATAACACGGAACATGGCCTCCTATGAAGGCAAATTTGTATCATATTGAGACAAAAATCGAGAACAGAACGAATAGAATACCCCCACCATCTTGCAAAGAGAGCAAAAGAATGATGATGATGATGATGATGATGATGATGATGACGACGACGACGATGATGACGACGACGACCATGAAAAATACAGCAACAAGAACAACAATACAGGAATGAAATGTGTGCTACTTTCTTGCTTTATGATGTCTAATTGATAGGAAGACCTATTGTGATTGACCAATTACAAAACCCACTGATTTGTACAAAGGAGCAAAACCCTGAGTCTTGTGACGTCACGGAGCCCAGTGCTTCGCATGATGACAAAATCATAGAACTAACTCAGTTATGCCAAAGTCCACAAACTCATTAGTTTTGTAAGAAAACTCAGTATTTTTGTGCACAAAAGCCACAGTTTTGTACGATTTTGTATATAACAAAAACCTAAAGCAAATTCGCAGGATTTGGTCATTAAAGTGCACAGTGTGCACAATAGCCAGAGAGCTGGTACAAATCTCAAAGTTTTACAAAATATGGTAACATAACAAAGCGAAACCTTCCGTTTTTTTTCTTCACAAAATCAAGTTTTCATGTTCAAAATTCTGTTTTTTTTTCTACCAAATTGTAGGTTTGGCATATCAACTAAATTATCTATTATTTTTGTTCGTCAATATTGTGATACACTTTAACTTTAAAATGACATTTCTAAGGATGAGGATTATGAGTAAACTGTGGTCTCCATAATGGAGACATACATTACAAATGTCAATTTCGAGTGAAGGAACATAACTTGTTTGCAGCTTATTGTCGTATCTCGCTTTCTACTACTTAGCTGATTTCCATAAATATCTTATCATCTTACTTTAAATTCAACATATGCAAAGGTCAGAAAATTTACAGTCGTGCTTTCCTAAATCATTTTAATGTGAATTATTTTTTTAATTTCTTGATTCTTCATCACAGTAATTTACTGATTAATGTTGTCATATGGTACACTATTTTAAAAAGTTGCGCGGGCAATAATATCAAACGTACAGGTTAAGGCCATTTGTCAAAGACAATAAAATGATGAGCGCTAGTCATAATTTATGAAGTTGGTCGCACATTTTGCATTTTTTACCTTAAGTACCTGCACAGTTAGGCCTACACGTTGACCAACCATGCATTGCCAGAGGCTAAATTGGGGATTGGTGTTGCACAAGAAAGGCAATATTTATCTTTGTACCACTATAGACACGACCACCAACGTAAACAAAGATTCTTAATGTGTATATTAGGGAAATTTTGCCTACGGCATGAAAAGTGTGGAAACTCTGTTGTTTTTATATTATGGTCAAATACTATACTATGTTCATTTTAAGAACATTTATTGAGACAAATTATTTCCTATCTCTACTTATACCGGTACAATGTACATCATAATTTAAACATGTCATCTTGATGTACCGGAATGTTGACACAGAATGGCATACTGGCGAGCACACACGCACACAAATATATTTTGCGACATAATTTGGTGACAGGACTAAATGGGATAATGTTCTCTTTCCGTAAATTTATAAACTGATAAATTTGATAATTGGTGTGAAAAAATACACAATAAGCAAATATGATTTAGTTAATTGGCAGTTAAGAGTCACACAAATTGAAAACAAACATTATTACGACGTACCAATACAAGCTGCTTGAACGATATTTTTAGAGGCCATCATAACATACAATGGGAAGCATTACCTCCAGGCTAACAAGTCTCCAACAAGCCTCTGCTTGATGTTTATTCAACTTGTCAGTGATAGAGAAGGAACGCAGTGCCTGTTGCAAATAAAGGTGCTCAGAAGAGATAAACGCGGCACATTTCAAATTTCCGTTATTTGTTCTTTAATTATCTAAGGTTGCTATACATTGGCACAGAGAAAGGACATGTGCATTCTGTCTTGTCTTTTTAGAAGAACAGGGGAAAAGAGACTGAAAGTGAGGGACTTTGCGCGGTCGTCAGAGTCCGCAACAAAGATCCAGTAGCACCTCCCTCCAAAGTTTGTATATATCTAGTACGGATCAACAAATTTAAGGTGGTAAACGTAGTGATATCATAAAACTTCCGGTCATCGAGGTCAATTTCCATGTTCCCTTGGTTACATCATAGCAGTAATTTGTAGGGTTTGTTTGTGAAGCTAAAAAAAAAAAAAAAACAACAACAAAAAAAAAAAAACGAAAAAAAAAATACAAAATAAATATAAAATAAAAAACGAAAAACAGACCAAAACAACACAAAGAAGTGTAAAAAAAGTTTAAAGTTATGTCGATATTATTTTGTACTAATAAACACACTGTGCATTATCCTAGGAATAAAGCTGGGGCCCTTCACATGCCCTGGATATCTGAGGACTGAGGACTTTCAATAGCACATGGACCCCCTGTTTCATGCGCTTAATGACACAACCTTATACATGTTATAATCATAATTAGATACAAACGATTGATTGATCTATACAGCGTGGTTTTGCCCATAACAATGGTTTCCCCAGTCATAATAAACTTACATTATGATATGCAAGTAATGCAGGGGCACCAACGTGTTATTGAAGGGTAATATCAATCCGTTGAGTTCAATAACTCACAGGGCTCCAGCCCGGTGTGCCGGTGGTCCCCAATGACGGATGCCCTTCAATAACACATTCGCGAACCTGCATCGTTTGTTTTATGATATAAGCTTATTATAATAAGATACTGTGAATTCATTTAATTTTGCTGTGTTCTTATTTTCGCTTATTTCGCTGATGCTTCAAAACCGTGAAAATAAGAACCCAAAGAAATATATTTTTAACATGGCATTGATAGGGATTTTTTAAAAAAGGTGAATTTAAAGGTTCAGTAAAAGGTCCAAAATACAAAACAAAACAAAAATGAAAATTAATGCCCGTGAAAATGAATGTATTCACAGTAAAAAGAGGTTGATTTTGATTTCTATCGTCATTTTGCCTTTTACAGAGCTTTCCCCCAGAGAATGTAACTTTTGTATGTGTGAGGTGGAGGGCGCCACATGTTCAAGAAAAATGAAACTCGTTTCCGCGTGTCATGACAACGTGTGTATTTAATTTTTAAAGCATGGCCCAGAAATACCCACCCATTTTTATCGCGCAACGACTCTTTTTCGTGGTTTGTTGACCCTGGTAGACCGATGTTCATCATGCTTGGTATGGTGGAGTACATGTGGGGTACCGTCTACACTATGAGTGTTCGTGTCGGGGGGGGGGGAGGGGGAGGGAGCACTCCCTAATTTTTTAGGTGGGGATGATGTGCAGCTCAAGTTTTTTTTTTCAGAATGACCCTTCATTAGGGCTCCCATCCTACCAAATAATGGATCTTCATTAGGGCGCGTCAATCACTTTCACAGCATGCGCCCTGTTCACGGGGCTGGAGCGTAAATCGTCTGGTCTTGATTAGGGCCCTTTGATTTTATCAGTGACCTTGGTTAGGGGTCTCAGAAAAATTTATGGACCTTCGTTAGGGAAATCTTGGGAAAATTGTTACCTTTGTTACGGAAAGTATAGGGAGTAGCCCCCCCCCCCCCCCCGGTCGTGTTACGACGACCCTGTTTTTACGCGTCATTGATTTTCTTTGATATCATGCATTCAAAAGTATGATTTGACACAGCTGGCAAGGATGGGATTAAAATTGACTGTTGAGTATAGTCCACTTATTGTGCAAAAACATTCAAAGAACATAAACCCAGATTACCAGAACACACACCACCATAAGATGTCAACTGCAATATTACTTAGCATAAGTATGCGCAAGCGTAATGTTATGGGACATTTTTTGCCAGAAAACGGTTTTACGCTATACGAAGTTTCACGCCAGTAATTCAACCTGTAAAAACATAACAAACAGAACCACCACTATGCAGTCCATTACATGGATTACAAACATACATGTATTATGCACCAAAATGTTTGTAACAATTTTTACATCAAAAAAAAAAAAAACACTAGAAAATATGGGCATGGATCGGAATTTTTTTTAACAAATTGCCATGGCAACCAGCTCTGCGCAGTACTAGTTGCAATATCATTGCGCGGACACAGTGTTGACTCCAGCTGAACCACTGTGTGTACTGGTGTCAGTATACATACCTTGATAATATTCATTTAAGCTAAATCATATACTGTTTTCCACAATCAGGCCAAAACCCGCCTTTCTGGTACCAAAAGTTTTGAAAATACAGCACCTGGCATTCCCAGGTGTCATACTTTATTTGTATTTTCCAATCACGTTACCTCACCACGGGCATAATTACCTTTTTGGAACCTTAACGAAAGTTGCATGTTAATTTTCCGCCATAATGTCCAACCTTGTCGCTAGGCAACGGTGACAGTCAGCTGCCACGATACGGGCACAATGCTGGAAAACCAAGTATCACTGACATTTCTGGGAATAAAAAATACTTATTCGCAGATGCATGACACTCCTTCTTCAACCAATTTCGCGGTTTGGTTGAAGATCATTACTACTGTATTTGTGTCTTTTTGTCCAGAACCACTTCCAAGTAGTCATTACCTTATTCCGCTGTTCGAACTCTTTACTCTCCATAAGCTATTCCGTCATTGTCTAACGTATATACATATGGAAGTACTATTGTCCATTTGCACACGATCCTCTGTAAAATTTTGACACAGACTCTATTAGCCCAAATAAATTAAAGGCTTTTCAGCGGGTAACTACTCAGAACATGTTGGGAGCCTGAACCCGTACATGTCTCTCTTAGTAGCGGCTCCTTGTCTGAGGTAAGTGAAGTTTTGCTTATAAATGCAGAGCTTCAATATGAATGCAGAATACGTATCAAACCAAAACATAATTACTAAAGAGTATAGAACAAGTTCAGATTGTTCTTTAAGAATATTTTACCAGTAACAATATCCTTATCTAAAAAGGCCAATTTTTTGTTATTATTGTATGTGTATTTTCTCATTTTACTTTTTTTTTAAATCGCAGTCTGAAATATCAATGAATGAGGTACATGTGTTCACTCGAGGAGAAAAATTTGTATCAGCCATAGGCTATTTTTCTAATCCTCTCGAAACAAATAAAGTATTTAACAATAACAAACAACCTAAAAAGAAATGAGGCTTTACAACCGGTAATTTTATCATTAACCAGCTCGATTACGCACTCCACAACGCATACAGTGGCCTTGAAATGCACAAAGAAGCCAGAATGGTACTTCTCGATGTATCTAAAGCCTTTGATAAGGTGTTGCACCCTGGACTCCTTTATAAACTTGTGGAAGTTGGGTTATCCATGTGTCAGACCATTTAGTTGCTTGGAAAGAAAGTTACATATGTAAAAAATCTCAAAGAGTCACTATTGACGGCCAGTCTTCTTTATGTTTACCAATTGAAGCCGGTGTTCTTCAGGGTTCTATTCTTGGTCCATTCTTATTCTTGGTTTACATTAACGATCGTGTGAATAATCTATACCTGTGAAGATTTTATTTTTCGCCGATGATACTTGTTTTCCTGACATAGTCAATACTCCTGTTGATTCCTCTCACTACCTGAATACAAATCTCTCATCAGTGTATCACTGGAGAAAGCCTTGGCGTGTAATATTCAATGCTAATAAATCATTATCTCTTATCTTTTCTGTAAAGCGTGTGAGGCCTTAGCATCTGCTGTCTTTCTGTTTGGGTCTTTCATAACTGAAACCGACACCCATACCCATCTCGCCCATACACTTTGTCATAACTTGTCTTGGCATGCTGGCATCACACTCACAATTAATAAAGCCAATCAGCAAATATCTTAACTTCAAATACTCAAGTACCTAGCTCCCTCGTAAAGCTCTCACCAAACTTTATTATTCTCTGGTTAGTCTAATTATTGAATACGGATGCGTTCTCCCCATACCTCTGGACAAAGGATGTCCAATCAGCTTGAATCCAGACAGTTAAACGCCGCCAAAATATGCACAGGCGCCCTCAGACACACGCCACATTTCAAGTTATTGCGCGAAATTCGCTGGACTACCATGCTGGTAGATGCAAATATTATAGCAAAACCTTTTCTATTAAATGTACCATGCCTTGACCTCTGCCTGCCTTTCTAACCTCTTACTGCCTATCTTAACCAATCATACAGTCCACCAAACTTATGTACTCCACCATGTACGCCCCATCTAGTGTAGAACTTCCAGCCTGGAACACTCCTTATTCCTGGTGCCATCGGACAAAGGAATAATATTCCTTCTGACGTAAAAGATTCTGTATCTCTCCAAGTCTTTAAATCTCAATTAAGACAACACTTCTAACTACAGACTTAGTTCCTGATCACTACCTTCATGGACTACGATATGCCAGCATCTGTCGCGTGCAACTGCGTCTGAGATTCTCTAAAATAAACTATGACCTCTGCAAAGTCAATATTACTCCTCGACCTATCTATCCCTGCTCCTACAATACAGAAGACTTTAAACACTTGGCTTTTGTTGTCCAAAGTACAACACTGCAAAAACCCCAACTTTCTTTTAAACTCCATTACCCCGTTAATTGCCCCTGGGGTTTGCCCGGACCTTATCGCTAATGTTGCTAGTTCCAGACTGGGCGAGATTCTTCTGCTTGGTAGCAACAATTTTTCAAAAGACCTAAACTAATACAAATGTGAATCTTTTCACAATTTTATTGCTGACTCCAGACATTTCAATGATTAATGTAACCTTTGCCTTGGGGGTAGCGATACTGTGAATCTATTCACATTTTTACTGCTTACTCAAGACTTTTCAATGATTAATGTAACCTCTGCCTTGGTGGTAACGATACTCGGTTGGATTATCTTCTGTTGCCTATTAGAATATTTATATACAGTCATTTCGGTAGTGTTTGGTGACACATGTGTCGACCTGTGTGTCTTGTAAATATTGGTTTGTCACTCCATGTCTGGAGATCCTATTGTATTAGCATCTTGATGTACAGTAGGGTTATCCAGTTAAAATAAAAATGTTGACAATAAAAAATAAATGAATGTCACGTATATGAATGGTACAGTGTTCGCCTTCAAGGAGATCGCCTGTTTATCATTGTTAATTGATCATGGGACTTGATACTCATTTTCAGCTCTGCTCCGGCATGGAGAAAATTCCATAGCAGCATCACCCACCTAGAACTGTACCAGGAGGAAAACCCGGCCATCGCTGATCTGCTACATGATCTGACCACACAGCCTATAGTGGAAATCGGTAAGTGTGTGACGTCATCATTGTCACGAGCTGCCACGGCTTTTCCTGGGGAATCAATATCAGTATTGACCGTATGCAGGAAAATCTTCTACATGGTGGTACAAAAACGAATGGTTTCTTTCTTACGTAAACACGAGCTTATATGTGCCGAGCAGTGTGGATTTCGAGAGAGACTCTCAACCGCTACTGCGGGGACAAATGCCAGTGACTATATCCTTTACAGCACGGTCGAATGCCATTTGATAGGTGTAATGATCCTAAAAAATATAACTGATTATGTTGAAACTCTAGTTTTCAAATTAGAGTGTTTAGTTTTAAAAGAGATTGAATTATCGCATCAAAGAAAGTATTCAACAGATCGGGCACAATATGTTCGATACATGTCAGAATCCACTGAACATCAATGTTCAATGGCTGTCGTGTCCCGCAAGGATAATTTCACCGTTTTCATGGAGCCCATATAAGCGCTCTCTCTCTCTCTCTCTCTCTCTCTCTCTCTCTCTCTCTCTCTCTCTCTCTCTCTCTCTCTCTCTCTCTCTCTCTCTCTCTCTCTCTCTCTCTCTCTCTCTCTCTCTCTCTCTCTCTCTCTCTCTCTACATATATATATATATATATATATCTGTGTGTGTGTGTGTGTCTGTGTGTGTGCAGATACGTAGATAGTAAACTGAAATAAACTGTACAGGATATGTACAAAAATTTAATTCTATACAAGTAACAGTGATAAAATTGTTATTGCACAATCAATAAGATGACAGATGGGTTTAAAATGAAAACATTCCATCAGAAATGATAAAATAAAGCAAAACAGATTGTTTTTAATGTACTCTGTGGAGAGCAAAGTCTTAAAATTGATGTACCGCACCTCAAACATATTTGACACATAATCGCTTTAAATTTACAAGTGAGTCACATTCTGTAATAGTGCAATGACTTAGGGAAAAAAATCGGGTCCTGGGACCCTCAAATAAACTATGTTTAATCACCGCAACCCCCTTCCCCCCAAAAAATTTTAGAAAATAATAATAATAATAAACCATTACTGAAATGAAGCACAGAAACATATTTTAACTTGCTTTTATTCAGGTGCAGTATAAGAATTCCGACATTGGACATGTTGCCTATTCCTGAGAGAATAAAAGCATAAAGAACATTGCATGTACGTAGGCATCGCCCGTAGCTGATTGAACACTATGAAGGTTCATGTGGCATTAACTTTCTGATTTGCACAAAATACCCATCGGTAGGATGATAAAATTTTTAGCAGTACTTCTAGCTCTTTAATTTTTTATTCAGATTAGGAAAACTAGCATTCCTGCTGTTTCTGCACTAATTTGCAAGTTGCACGTCCATCTTTTTAATTCAAAACGTTTCCGCACAATTTTCAGCGCACGCTTTGGGATTGAAGCCATGCTGACATATGAAGGATAAACATGTGTGATCCACGATCCAGTATTTAAGGGACAAAAAAAAAAACAAACAAAAAAAGAAAACAAAAACAAAAACAAAAAAGCAAAAACTAAACAAAAACAAAAACAAAAAAATGTACATAAAATCATGAGCATGCGACGTGGCTTTCATGTAATAAAAACATTTCAATGCCGCGGTGCAGAGTTTTATTTGGACAGCGTTCTTTATGTGAGACACTGATCGGTGTTTGCAAAGCCTTAAATATTTATTTCAATATACCTACGTGTAATTTACATATCTGAAGTACCTTTTACTGTTTACTAAATGAAGATTTATGTATGGATTGATGGGAGCGGAATTAATATAAGCGTAATCGCTTGTTTTCCTATCCCTTTTCCTTTTTTTTTTGCTATATAATATGTTAACGTAAAATATGTCAAATTAATCATATAAGTCTGTATGTAGGCAACCGCTTTGCCCAAAGGGTATAAGGTAGGCTCCGCGCATAATGGGGCAAGTTCTCCCAGATGATGCCACTGTTCGCAAATACCTAGGTGCTAATACTTGCAGGTGATGACATCTGGCGGATAAACAAAACTGACTCTCCTTATTGGCTAGTGGTTGTTAAGAGAAAATTAGTGTATAATGAAATTTTGCATCTGAATCAGTACTGCCACCCATGAGAGCATTTCTCATTGGGGGGGATCACTGCAAAAAATAACGATTTTTATCAAAGAAATAAATTTGAAACTCCAGTTAGTATATCGTTAATATAAACTAATTAATAGCCATGCTATGAGTGTACCTATTGCTTCTTTTCTGTGGCGGTTTTTTGCTAACTGACCACTTTTACCCATCTTCTTACATTTTGCATTTGTTGTTCCTTGCAGATGAATTGATGAAAGGGACACAACTGAAGCTGATAGTCACTTTTGCCAATGGCGGAAAAGGTTTATTGAAGCCAGGAAGGTAAATCATAGAAAGACAAATAACCCAGAACTCACAACATTCCAAATCAACCCAACCACACTGCACCAAACGACATTTACGCCACCTTCTTTTACCCCTCATAGGGGCAAGCTTTTGTGCATCAATGACTACAATTTACTTATTACATTTTACTGTATATGCCTAAGTGTTTAAGTTTATCAGACAACGTCAACTAGAAGGAAAACCAAATTTTTACTGCCCCATTTCACCTTTCCTCCTAAGTTTTAACCTTCCAATAGACCTATTACCACTATACTCTATTGCTAGTGAATCTCTCTCTCTCTCTCTCTCTCTCTCTCTCTCTCTCTCTCTCTCTCTCTCTCTCTCTCTCTCTCTCTCTCTGTCTCTGTCTCTGTCTCTGTCTGTCTGTCTGTCTGTCTGTCTGTCTCTGTCTCTCTCTCTCTCTCTCTCTCTCTCTCTCTCTCTCTCCCTCTCTGTCTGTCTGTCTCTCTGTGTGTCTGTCTTGCTGCCATTGTATATTGCAGGTATTTCATTATTTATAATATGCATAAAATTTGTTTGTACAAGTAAATTATATATATATATATATATATATACTTTGTATTCTTGGAACTGTCAGATATAAAAAGTGACAAGTTTTTGGTAACTTCGGTATCAAATCTTTTCTCCCTGCCGTTGGAGCGCAAGGTGCTATGTGCTCCTATTTAACAATTATTTTATATCAATATATTGGCATGCAGATGATAAAACAAATTGGTAGAAAAAGAGAATTAAATTAATAATGTTTAATGCACAGTACTTATTATGCCACCTAAAGTGTCTTATTTTTGTCCATATTTAAGATTTTCAAGAGATTATGAAACAAGTCCAGATCATTACTATTTCCATGATTTCGAGCGCCACACTGCGGAGATTGCAGCATTTCACTTGGACAGGTAACGTACACCTTATTTGCATGTAACGTAGACCAAAGATTGAGTCTTTAAATATTTGTATTTTTGCCATATTCAAATATCATCATCACGATTTTGTGTAATCAGTTTAATTAGGAATAATGCATTAACATAATGCAACTAATTGTCAAATCAGTATATTGAAATTTTACTTGCAAAAATTATAGCTGTGGCCCTACACTTTTGCGCTGATTCATTAGACTGTTGCCATTCGTTTAAAATGACGTTCCCGTCACAACCACATGTTTATAGACTGGTACAAGATACAGCTATAAATGAAAATTTATTGACTTGCTGTATAGCAAATGCCTGTCAACACCAGAATACCAAATCTTCATGACTGCAATCCACATGAAACTCATTCTGCAAATTTGTTGCAATCTTTCCACTCGCCCACAAATTGACTTTTCTTGTTAGACGTCACATGGTTGCTACGAGAGGGGTAAACAACAACTTACCCCTCTTGCTACGAGAGGGGTAAACAACAACTTACCCCTGTCAATGTCTCTGCTTTCACCCAATCCAATTTAATCATTCTGGAAGATTAGGTTTTTCGCGTTAAACCAACGGTACGTATCCTCATAGTTAGTGTATATAAATGTGGATGGTGTGCGTGTTGTGTGCAATGGACCCTCTTTAGCGCATGCACTGTTAACTGGTCTCCGGTCTTCTATCTGCCAACAAATCGTGTCTGTCCAGCTCAGTCGTTTTTTGATTTATGATATACATTTCATTTGATAAAGCCACGTTCAAAATTTTTAAGTGTCAAAAAATTGAACTTTCCCTCGCTGCATTGCGGTGCTACTTAATATGAAAACGAGGCAGAGACGGTATCACAGGACACAAGACTGGTCATATGACTATTTTTATCACTCCCACCTTTATTATAAAATCAAATAATTAATTTGCATCATCATCTTTGTCCATTGCAGAGTATTGGGATTTCGAAGGGTACCGCCTGTTGCGGGACGCATTGTAAATATGACACATGACATCACACGGCTGGCCAAAAAACCGTTCTTAAAAACTATCTATCGGTCGCCAGGTAAGTTGAACAACTCAGGGCTACTTTGGTCCCCAAAACAAGAAAGCAGGGAGTTTCAAAGGCATAAAAATAATGAAAGCACCCAAGTTATAAGTTCAGGAAAGCTACTTAATATTTAACCACATCTGGAATTAAATATGGTGATTTTTCGAGATGACAACTACTGTGGTCCAGTGTAAGTGTCGTATAATAAACAAGTAAAATCAGATGTATATTATAATGATATACACACATGTACACACACACACATATATATGTATATGTATGTGTGTGTGTGTGTGTGTGTATGGTGTGTGTGTGTGTTTAACATGTTGCTCTTAAGCAATTGGAATATATGTATTCGCTTGTAACATTTTATTTAAATATTCTATTTTCAGCCAATAACATATGTATGTTTGGCACGTGTTCTCAGTACTGCAGTAGTCGTTTCCCAGTTTGTGGTAAACCGGAACTGATAGAAGCATCTATATCAGCCTTCCTTCCGGAGAGGAATATGGCTCACACCATTACACACAAAAATCCGTGGCAAAGGTCCTACAACCTACATATGAAAGCCATGTGGGAAACAGACCCCAACTACTGTAACTACGTCAAGGAGACCCCGCCTTATGATCAGGGCAGAAGGCTGCTTGATCTCATGGATCTGTCCATTTATGATTTCTTGACAGGTAAATTTTGTTTAATGAAATTGATCTTTTCTGGCACTCTGTATTTTCATATTGTCCTGTGACTGCAATAAGAGCAGTATTAACAAGCGCCAAAATGATATATCGTGTTTGGTCACATACATTCTAATATGACCAAAGAGTTCCATCTCCTGTTGACGTGTTTCTGAATTGATATAGGTTACTATCGTCAAATTGGCACATGACACTAAACACCAATTCAACTTTCTGAAACCTGAGGTACCCAACATTTGTAGCGACCTGAGACTTTTTCCCATTAAAAAATGCCAGAAATTGTGAGGTGTCGTAATGGTGCCTGCTTCCTTTTATCAACAATACAGGCGTTAAGTCAACAGCTTTCCTCGATGCACTCTTCAAAAGAGTGTCCCGTGGCAAGCTGTTGACCCAGGCTTCAGGGTAACGTCAGATATAGATACCTTTATTCAACTCTAAATGATGTAGCTTACCACGCAATTAAGAGATCTACTATTTGTTTTGTATTTGCTTTTCCTTTTTTTTTTTTGGTGGGAGGGGGGGTCAACCTTGTGTAGATATTATCGTTGCTGACTCTGTCAAGTGTGGATCTAATGTAAAGTAAATATCATTTGACGGTAGCTATGAAGACAGCTCTGTCATTAGTTATGGATAGAATAAAACCTACTGTAAAGGATAAAGTATCAGTAATATTGCCTCTTTATCAAGACATGTTCCTCTTCTTATTGCAAGATATGACATGCATCTGTTGCGATGACGATTTGGTTCCATATTTGTGAAAGAATTTGCATTCGGCAATGCTAATATATTCTCAGAAATAACTTTACTGTCCCGCGCAGGCTAGTATTTGTAATAGTTAAAATCTGTAATATTGGTTAAACTAGTTCATGAAAAAATAGAGACGCCATATGCATTGTAATTTAATTTGATTATGTACATTTCAGGTAATTTGGACAGACATAATTACCGCACTTTTGAAATATTTGATAACTACTCAACGGTTTTACACCTTGATCAAGGACGGAGGTACGTGTATTCAAGATTTAGGATTTCATAACTACGATTAAATGAGATTTTCAGAACAGCAGTACTGCAGTAATACTGTTAGTCAGTTCCCTTGGTCAGAAAAATCATGATAGACTCAAAGTTTATACATACAAACGGCAGAAAGTGGTCATTCTTGCTGGCAATCCTACTGGCCACATGCTCAGTTCCACTTCACATTACGCCCGTACAGTTGACGCAGGCGTCCCACCAAAATGGCAGACGACAGTTCTCAGACCAGTGGCAAAACACAGCGCGTACTCCGTGTTTCATATAGAGATGATAAAAGCTTTTTTGACGTTTTATTCAGGGCAAACCTTTTTCAGCGTTTACTAACTCTTAATTATTTATCGGAGATTTCGCATTAAATCATGGAAACTCACAGTTTTGAATAACACCAAGTAACTGAACAAAGTATTCTCGCATGAGAAATTATGTTTTGTCACTAAGAGGGAAAGTGTCTTAACTTCACATAACTTTGAGAATTACCGATAACCATTTTATATTTTATGTATCAAATTTATAGGTCCTAATTAGGTTCATCAAGCCGACTGATTAGTTTCCTTTTTCTTTCAGCTTTGGTAAAAGCAAGTATGACGAGCTGTCTGCTCTCGTGCCGGTCCAGCAGTGTTGTGTGTTCCGGCATTCAACGTTATACACATTGATTCAGCTTGCCTCACCAGCCCACAAGTTAAGCCGTGTGATGCGCGAATCTTTGAAACACGATAAACTTAAGCAAGTTCTGACAGAGCCTCATCTTAAAGCCTTGGACAGGCGCGTTATGATCGTACTTAGGACTGCCTATGACTGCTTACAGAAAAACAAATTTGACAAAGTTGTGATAGATGATCAACTATAAAACTTGCTTTACCTTTTGTGGTATTTACATTGAATTTATTTTGTATTTGTCTTTGAGTATATTTGGCAAATTAAGAATGGGATACCTGCATGATATTATTATTATTATTATTATTATTATTATTATTATTATTATTATTATTATTATTATTATTATTATTATTATTATTATTATTATTATTATGAAACCTGCTTTGTTTGCTGACAAAGATGTGCTTTTATATAAAAATTCTGTAATTGTTACCAATAATTTATTAAAACATTAGTAGTAGTATATTTTTATTGACTGAAGGGAGTCTCACTACACTCATTCGTCATAAATAATGTACATACAATATATACAGTGATGGATACCAAAACAAGAGATAAAATAACAGTCCGCATTGCATATGCAAACTCAAAACAAAAGTGCAGAGGTGCAGATACGCATACAATAGAGAGGAAGAAAAAGCCATATGTACAATGAATCGTGGTTCAGCGAAAAGCTTGTAGTGCCCGGAAGCTTAACATACGTGGGATTTGTTTTGTTGAAACACTCATGGATATATCGACCTAGAGGCTAGAGCAAGTAAGACCGTGTTACACTTAGTATTCATTAACGTCACAAACTTATCTTCATCTGTTAGAGTATCAAATTCAAGGAGGTAATTTCTGGCTACATTAAATAAAACTCGTCTTTTAGGTTCATGTTGTTTACATTTTAGTAGAAAATGTCTTTCATCCTCAACACATCACATGCTACAGTTCAGGTAAATCCTTTCATCGACTGGGGTAACAGGGCGAGTACGTGTGACGACCAGTTTCATTTCTGAGATTATGGGAACTTAATCTGAATCTTGCTATCGCTTGCATATATGTTACACTTGGGAGGGTAAAAATGTATGGCTTCATGCAAAATACAGACTTAAACACTTTGTACGTTCGTAGCTTTGAATGCTGGTTTAGACTGGCAAGTTTAGTATTCACTACCTGAGCATACTGCCAGAAAAGTTTGTCTTTGAAATTTCTAATAAACAATGAATCATTTTGTTCTAGCTGATTTTCCCAGTTTGTAGACATACCAACACTCTTCAATATTTCAGATACTACAGTACACCAGTTGTCTTGACCAGAGCTATGCAGTTCAAGTAATGTTTCATAGGCATATTTAACCACACTATCTTCCGGTAACCTTAAAATATTTACCACAAATATTCGGTTGCAGGTTTTGTGGAAACATCCCGCACAAAAGACAGAAGCATTACGACAGAGCAGAAAACTACTATGTATATGTATGTATATATATATATATATATATATATATATATATATATATATATATATATATATATATATATATATACAAAATCAAAGTCCAATTGCATGTGATGGTGATGCTTCTGTTAAACAGTACCTGTCCTTCACGGTGGCCCAAATGAATTATTCAAACGGAGGGTAGTTTTCCTTAAAATTTGTCCGGCGCTCTAAATCAGTTCTTTGTTGTAGTTCTGAAGGCCACAGAGTGTCTGACACTTTGCTGCGGATGTAGTGACCTTATTTTCTAATGGAACAGGTATCTATGCAGCAATTGATATGAACTTTACCTCGCCGTATGTATTACACTGGCTGCACAGTGTTATCAGAAACAGATCTTGGCCTTCAATATTTGTAGCCAATTGGGAAATAAAACTGTAATCATTGCAGAATGGGATCTAACACTGATATAATTCATGTCAAAATAAATTAGCCATTTGCAAATTTATGTAGCCAAATGAATGAAACATTAGCATTTGGCTAATGACACCAGCGGCCCCTGTGTTATGACAAAGATGAATACAGATAGCGCTCTATATTTGGCTCCTTGGTAGTATGTACCACTACCATAGACAAGTTGTTTGCTCTCCGTCTGGATATCATCCTAGATAATATGCCATCGTAAAACTGTAAAGTCCTTAATGATTCTAACAGCCTTGATTATGTTCTACTCTACAAATCATTACAATGAAAATATCCGTACCTGAAATGTATATATTTTTTTAAAAAATAGAATAAGATGGACCAATATAAAAAAGGAAATGAACATCACAATATAACACAAGGATATAACAGCACTGAATTATTGAAATGCAGTATGGATACTGCAAATTGTTGATGGAATTAACATGAGCAATAAGAAAAGAAACTGTCAACTTGAAAAATTAGGGAGGATGAAAAGGTTCAGTATAGAGTTGTTTGATATTAACAGGGATTGCTTGGAGGGCCAAAAGTTCTGATAAAGAACTAGGAGAGAGAGAGAGAGAGAGAGAGAGAGAGAGAGAGAGAGAGAGAGAGAGAGAGAGAGAGAGAGAGAGAGAGAGAGAGAGAGAGAGAGAGAGAGAGAGAGAGAGAGAGAGAGAGAGAGAGAGAGAGAGAGAGAGAGAGAGAGAGAGAGAGAGAGAGAGAGAGACGCACACATACTGTTATATGGGCTCCATGAAAACGGTGAAATTATCCTTGCGGGACACGACAGCCATTGAACATTGATGTTCAGTGGATTCTGACATGTATCGAACATATTGTTCCCGATCTGTTCAATACTTTCTTTGATGCGATTATTCAATCCCTTTGAAAACTAAACACTCTAATTTGAAAACCAGAGTTTCAACATAATCAGTTATATTTTTTAAGATCATCACACCTATCAAATGACATTCAACCGTGCTGTAAAGGACATAGTCACTGGCATTGTCCCCGCAGTAGCGGTTGAAAGTCTCTCTCGAAATCCACACTGCTCGGCACATATAAGCTCGTGTTTACGTAAGAAAGAAACCATTCGTTTTTGTACCACCATGTAGAAGAACAGTTGCGAATTGTTCTATTCATTAGCGCTGATTCGAAGATTAAATTGTCCTTTTTTTTTTTTTTACAAGATGGATTAAAAAAAAAAACACGTAAGAACCTGATAAGAACCGAATAATATCAAACTACTCTCTCGGTCCATTTAAATGATGCAGATAATAATGTGCGGACGTCTGGACCTAACTACAGAAAACTGCCCGTTATCTTGCGTTTCTACCTGCTGGCTTTTATAAAGTGACTGAAAGAACATATCAGGAATATGATAGAACTTTCCATCGGTTTCGACAGAACAGCGTGTATTCCTTACAAGCTAAAAAGCTCTGACTACAACTTTGGTTTTCAGGCCTAGTTAATGATTATTTGACTCCTGCATCAATGAAAGTTGTAACTGCGATGAGTGACCAGAGGACGTAGCATTTGTACGCAGCCATCGTTTCGTAAAAAAGTGTCGTCATGCACAAAAGAACACTCAAACATATTGTTGTGCAATTATTCACGGTGGCTCATTGGTGCCAACCTAATGCCATTTTTTATCTATTACGAGTTACCATCCCGTAGCTTCGAGATAGTTATCTCGTAATTATGAGATAGCTATCTCGTAATTACGACTTAAGCAAGGACCTAGAACTCTTCTAACTGGACAGTAAAAACCTGCGAGGACATCAGGTGGGACCACGGGTGTATTATGCTGGGAGGGTGGGGGAGAGGGGGGGGGGGAGGAGATGCCACCCCATTGGTTTAACATGGGCCGCTCTTAATATGCCTTTATATGCCAAGTGTGGGTGTCGCATGGAATATTATATAAAATCAACAGGATAGCTTAGGGTATGCCTAACCAGTCACACACAAAAAGTCCGAAAAGTTTCTCAGCTATTGGATGCCTGTGGGCTTTGTAGTGGGGCCATGGCACCACTGGGATCAATCTGAGTCCACAATGCCAAGGTGTACATGTATGTCACTCACAGCTGTCTGAATTTGACAGGGGCGGAATCATTGGTATGTTGAAGGCTGGACTTCCTCAGACTGAGATCACCAAGCTGACAAGCAGCATGCGCAGGCCTATCCAAGCTTGCTGGCAGAAGCGTGGTGGCCATACCCGCTATTGATGCAAGCAGCCTCCCAACAAGAGCAACGCCCAGAAAGGTCCTTTAAAGAACACAATTTCCTCCCAAAGAAGATGTAAAAAGCAATTGTACAATAAAGTAACCAAACTCCACACATACTTCCTCATTACACGTGCATAATGTTGAATAAGGTGATGGCATTTTTTTTCGAAGGAGTATATATATATATATATATATATATATATATATATATATATATATATATACTTAGTATGTGGTTGCATTTTCCATTTCCAGTCAGAAGAGTTCTACATCCTTGCCTAGGTAGAAACCTATGTTGTTTCTTATCTCGTAATTACGAGATACCTATACGATATAGTAACTCGTACTTACGAGATAAAAAATAACACTAAGTTAGCACCTGTGAGCCACCAAAATTATAAACAAAAAACTTATACTAAATCAAAGTTTCAATGGTTGAGCAGAGTCTGAATAGTTGAGCAGGCTAAGTGGCAGGTTGTATATCAACAGCAATTTACTTCATTTTTGTGTAATTTATCTTCCTTTGAAACTATACAGTAAACTGAATCTTCAAGGATAGCCATATATCATCTTTGTAAAACATGCTATTGAATTTGATACGGAACATTAGAGATATTCTAAGTAGAAGCTAACTTTACCAATTGGTCTAGACACTTGACGTGGCAGTAGATAACTATGACCACGTGTGTGAGTTAAAGACCTAAACTGTATGACTTTTCCCGTGGTGTGTTCTCACATGTAAAAGAAGTCTGAAACAAAACATTTTGTTTGTATAATCATTAACAAAAAGCTCTAACAAAGCCAAAGTGTCAAATGCTCATTCGAAGTCGTCATTTACATTTAACAAGTTCCTACGACTGTGCACAGGTAACAAATTAAATTGACGTAAAAGGAGGTAATGTGCAAGAGGGAAAAAGCATCCATTTTACACATGTTTCAGCAAATGTCTAAGTTACGTAAGGCCTAACAAAAATATGTGTGTGGTTCCAGTAACCCGACTGACCCTACTGAAAAGGGCAGACTCTGAATAAATTTTCTGAAACAAAAAACCAGAAAAGAAGATTTTCTTCACAGCAAATCTGTTTGGGTGCCTTCAAAATGAGAACAGTTTGAACTGCAGTACTTTGCCATTGTTCAACATAATCTCAATTTCGTGTACTAGCCTAATTTTTTAAAATTAATATGCTCAGCTTTGGTTCTTAGTTAAAGGGATTTGGCCCTGTCCCAAACTTATAAAGTGACGTTTAAATGAAACTACTATCTGTAATGTTTTGAAGCTATTCAACATTTTAATTTTGTGTATTTGTCTAATTTGCATGAATCATAAGCCCAGAAGAACTTTGGTTTATTGTTCATTGGATGGGATTATGCCACAAACCCATTAATTGAAGTAGAAATAGCACCTCTATAATAGATTTAAAGCTATTAAAGATTTACATTTTGCATATTCACCTAATTTGCATAAATTAAAATCCTACAACTTTGGTTCGTTGGATGTGGCTTTGCCACAAACCTACAAATTGGAGTTAAAATGGCATCTCTATGTACAGTAGTTTTGGAGATACTCAACTTTTAAATTTTTCAATGCCCCTTATTAGCATAATTCGAAATTCTACAAATATACTGTCCATTATAGTGGCAAGTGTCCCAAAGGTATATTTGCACATTGAAATTTTGAGTCCATCTGCAATAGTTTGGAAGATATGGCGCTTTTAAAATTTTTGTAACCTCTAAAATTTGCATAAATTTAAACATCATGACTATTCCAAATGAGATGCTGGTTATGTCAGTCACCATGGCAAGTTTGGTGTTTTTTTTCCAGTAGTGTCTGAAAAAACTCTGGATCAACTTGGTCAGAAAGAAAGAAAGAAAGAAAGAAAGAAAGAAAGAAAAAGAAAGAAAGAAAGACTTGTCTTTTATTTCTTTGTTAATTTATCTGACATGAAAGACCACCTATCCCATGTGACCACTTTTGTCTGGCATTAGGAGTGGTCTTAAATTGCAGGTATCACTGTACAGTGAAACCTCTCAACAATGGGCACCTTCGTGACCAAAGAAAAGTGGCCACTCCTGAGAGGGTCAGCCCTTCTGGGCAGTATTGAAAAGTATATGTGCATGTACGGTGTACACATATTATAATTCAGAGGGATGCGTATACATGCAATACAAAACTGCCTTTCTTCCTTTATTACATAAACAAATTTTAACAGATGCTGTCACAAAACTACATGTGCATGTACCTGAAAACTGATACATGCACTATACTGACTCAATATTGACTATGAAGAACAGGCTTCATCTCACTGGTTACAAGAAAACAAAGACATGAAAGTGTCCATTGAGATGACGCAAATCCACACACTTTTTCAAAATTCACTAAGTTATGAAAACAGTCACTGAGGACTGTAAGTCAGACTTTGATCCGGTCCAGCAAACCGGTCCAGCAAACGCAGCTCTGTGTGTAGTCTATTTTAACAGAGGGTACACTCTGGCTTGTTCTGCCTAGAAGTCCAGTCCCTCTGATCCCCTGGAGACTGATTGATAAGACCAGCAGTCTCCTAGCCTCAGGCACAGACCAGCGAGGACACTCTGACTGGTCAGTCCTAGCCATGGTGCACTTGCAGCTCTGTGCAGCATTAGTGTGAACAAGGATCAGATATGTTTCTTGCATGAACAGAAAGAGATTCTCTGTATTTTATTGAGAACCTCATTACACAGTTGTTGGGAGTTCCCCCCCCCCACTCCCACCCCCACCTCCTATTTGCCGTAAGACCTAAACCTTTCAAACCATAAACCCAGCAGGCATGGCTAGAAGGCTGCCTATGAGACAGGTTCAAGTATCATGAATGCAAAATGGTTGCCTAGCACCATGGAGGTTTATATAACATGCAGTACAGCAGAAGCCCCAGTCAAAATGTGGATTGTTGGGAAATTCACTGAATTTAGCATACATTAAAATTCCCCAACTTTTGTTTGCATGCTATTGAATCTGCCAGATGTATCAAACCTATATGTGCAAGTTAGAACTTTGTGTCTATCTATAATATATTTGAAGATACAAAGCTTTTAAAATTTTAATGGCCCATAATTTGCATAATTTTAAACACCATAACAATTCTAAGTCAGGTGCCTAATTTCACTGGTGGGTCAGTCATAATGGCAAGTTTGGTGGTTTTTGGAATAATACTGTCCGAGAAAAACTCCGGACAAATTTGGTCGTAAAGAAGAAGGAAAGAAAGAAAGAAAGAAACAAAGAAACAAAGAAACAAAGAAAGAAAGAAAGAAGGAAAGAAAAAAAATTCTTGGAAAAACAAAATGTCTGGGTTGGCACCCAGACATAAAAACAGTTTCAAGCCGGCCTTCCCTAATAAAAACGGATCGACTCTGGCTGAAATATTTTTTCCAGAGAGTGGCCGTGGGGTGCCGTTATTTTGCAGTAAAGTGAACTCAAACACAACGTTTTATTTCAAATTGTCTGGAATGGTTAACGTGGACCGGGAAAACAGCACAGCTGCATAACCACGGTTGTGTAGTGAAACAGCATACCCCCAGTTGGTCGTTACCGTAATATTTTGCAAGGTTCTAGGTGTCCGTTCTCCAAGTTACCTGGGCAAACGGTCGTTAGAGTACTTTTGAAACATGACATACTATCTTAACTTTAATTTGTCCACTCGGTTGTATCTGAAGCAGTTATCATCGTTAACTACGAATCCAATTGAGACACGATACCCTGGCTAATCATGCACGTGGTTGAGAGCCATTTTGAACATAGCACGATACAATCGCACAAAAATACATTTGATTTGGATGTCAAAGGGAATGACGGCCACAGTATATATCATATCATTATTGCTGCCCTGAAATATTTGAAAAATATATACTTTTGGTTTCATATATAATAGACCACCCAAGATCGTCCCATTACTATCCTCATTTAGAAAACATTTGGTGCGGGATTCACAATTTTCAAATGGCAGCTAAGGCATGGGTTAATCCCTATTGGATATTTTGAAAAGGTACTATCCAAAATATGTGTTTGATTGGCGGAAACGGCAGGTTAATTTATCGAATGAATGTAATTTACAATATATAATGGGACTTTGCCAGTGGTGGCATCAACAAAAAATGTAAATATAACGCATTGATGATGCCAGTTGTGGGCGGTGGTGCAGCCCAAAATAGGGATATTGTATCAGACACTGAAGTAGCTTCCAGGCTATGAATTATATAGCAGCACTGGGCATCCGAGTCAAGAGCCGCCACTGAGTAAATGATGGAGCTTAGTTGCCCCGATAGTGGATACAGGTCCGTTTTATTGCCCGAGAATGATACAAAGTAAGTTGGCTGGTGCACTTTCAAACTGTCCTATTACCAATGAACGGAGTTATCATCTTGTATCTCATCAACAGGCTTACAAACATTTATGTATTGTACATCAAAATGTTCCTCGCAATGTTTTATACCAAATAAAAGACCATAAAGTATCGACGTGAATGGGATTTTTGAGCAAATTGACATAGAGACCAGTTCTGTATAGTTCTAGTTGCAATATCATTGGGCGGACACAGAGAAGACTCCAGCAGAACCACTGTGTACACTGGTGATAGTATATATATACCTTGGTAATATTTACTTGAGCTCAAACTATACATCGTTTTCCAGTATCAAGCCAAAATCTTTTTTGCTAGTAAAATTATTGAAAATACAGCACTTTGCATGACTAGATGTCATATTGTGTGTGCATTCTCCAATCATGTTACTTCGGGGTAGGTGTAATTATCCCCGTAGAACATTAAAATATATGCACAGCCGATAGACCATTTCGGTCCATCAGTGGAACCTGTACTCTGGGTTACTTTTACACAATACTTCATCTCCACTACAAAACACATGACTTTGTACAATGTGGTTTATGATACAGCTCCTCAACAGCGTATGTATACATGACCTTAGAATTTGGACAGTTTTAACTGGTGCAGGGGGCGCTGCTGTGATCGTCACGAACGTGAAATGGACAAGAAAGGTGTGCACTAAAAAACATCATCCCGATAGCTTACACAATCCAGTTTTCCATCACGTTTGTTTTCAATCAGCAGGACTTTTGAGTAACAAATTTGCAATGCCAAATCATTGCTGATTACAAAACCGAGAGTTTCAAATTAAAACAAAAAACATATTCAACGTTCAACATTAGACCGTGTGTCAAGTTTTTAATGGCTGTTGAAAAAGCAAACGATGTTGTCAGCGAGTGTTGCCAAACAATCGCTTTTGACCTACCTATCTCTGCATACGGTTGCGTCATACTCATCTGTGTAGCGTAACTTACTATTACGTCATATTCATCTGTGCATGTTAACTTGTCATTATATCACATCCCACTGTGCAGTCTTACACACTTTGGCGAAGGAAAAGCAGCCTTCATGTTGAACACTGAATTCTTTTTCGATTCTTTTCTTTGCCAATTCCTTTATTTTTCCTAACACAAATACAAAGACAGTCACAACACAAAGTTATAGTAGGTACAGGGTGGCCTAAATGCAAGGTTGTCACTTCCTGCCCTTCCCAAACTTGACGCTCGTAATATAGCAATGCTGGACGGAGACAGCAAAGCAAGTCATGTTACTGTCAATACCAGGTAACGACAAAGATATAGCATTAACAGCTTGAACAAGAGAAAAAAGAATATAGGCAAAAACAGACAATCGCTTTGGGGAATAACTATTGAGTCCATGCGTATATCCGTATAATCGAAAAATCAAAGGTTCCATGTAGATTTGATATGCTGATATCCGAAATTAATAGAACAACAGATATGTGGGTGAATTCAAGAATAATGTACCCAAATCAGTACGTATCGTGGAGTAGGAATTTTTAAAAGGTACCTATCTTGGGAGAAATTTTCTTACATATGTGGCTCATATAAATTTGCTATTTTATGAACTGATCTGCGTGAGTATCCTGGGATATGACTTTGAATATACAATTGATCTTTTGAGAATCAATAAAAAGTTCAAAACTCGAAGGCAGTTTTCTTGATCGAGATCCCAACAGTGGAAAAAAAACAATGAAATCAAATTCAAAATGATTTAAAGACGAATTAATTTGGATATTTTTCAGTTTGAAAGTAAAAAAGTATGAGTTCTGGTTTTAGAAAAAAATGAGGCAGATTTATTGATCCAAGGTGGATTTTTGAAGACATGTCAAGCCAAAATCAAGAAAGGGGACAAGGAGGTCCAGTGCCGGGCAAGGAGGTCGTCCAGTGCCCCGACACAGGGGATAAATTTGCCTCAGCACAAAGTACAGAAAACAGGAAAATTTCAAAATAATGACAGGCATGACGTTCCGCAAGTAAAGGGCTTCCAGAACGCAGGTATGGTCAATAAAGATGGCCAGTGCATCTGAACGAAAAAAAAAAATTTTGTCACTGCAATCCAAATGGTGGGCTGTTTCATGGTTTATTTACCATAGGAAATATATGTTGCCAGTTATCTCATCACCTGCCGGAACCGGTCAAAGAATGTAAATATGGATTGATATTCTTAACATGCAACACTCAAAAGAGAATGATTTATCGGTCATAAGTTATGTTGATATGTCGCGAAGTACTGACAGCTATTACACCAAAATACAGTCAGTGTATTTTGTACAAGTTACTGGCTCCGGGTTGGTGATCCTGTTTGTCATGTGTGCCATTAATGGGCACCTCTAAAGGAGGCTGAGACAAAACTGTTTAAGTTTTGTAACGTGTTAATTTTTCACAGTTTTTTATCACCTGAAATTAAAATTGAGCTTCAGATAAAGCCGGAAGTTTGACAAAAGTAGTTTTGAGCTACAACATTAACATCATACATCATGTAGACTAGTGCAAATTACATGAAAAGTACACAAGAGTATATGAGTGCCACTGTGCAGAACAAAAGAATCACTCTTTGGACTGGTAACGTAATCTGCTAGCTTTCCACCTGTACGCATCTGAATAACTTTGCCGGAGCCGCCTGTTTCTGCCCTTGATGATCCGGGTGAGTTACCTGATTCACACAAGCTTCTTCTACGTAACCCTAATTACAATAAAGCTCATGAGATCGAACATCGGTTGGCCACTCTTCTTACGCATTTTCATATCTCATTTTGATGATCTCTCTGGGGTTGTGTGCGTAATTCATTATTTTTTCTTTTTGGTTTGTTCTGTTTTTTGCGCAAGTCATATGGGTGACACAAAAAGACTTTTTTTTAAAAAAAGTCAAATATTTAGGATAAAAGTCGAATAAACGGACTTTCTCTTAAATATTCAACTTTTTGGTATGGAAAGTCGAATATTCAACCAAAAATCGAATAAAACCCTTTAATCTTGAATTTTCGACTTTTAGGAAAAGTCGTTTTTATGTCCTTTATATGGCTTCCATAAGGTTCTTTTTGTTTTCCTTATTTTTCCTTTGTTTTTTTCTGTTTTTTTGTTTTGTTTGTTTGTTTTTTTTTTTTTTTTGTTTGTTTTTTTTTTTTTTTTTGTTTTTGTTTTTTTTTTTGTTGGTTTTTTGTTTTTTCTTTTTTGTGCTTCTGGGTTTTTTGTTGTTTTTTGTAGTTTTTTATATCGTAAATCTGGACAACACTATTCTTGTATATTTTACGTTTTATTGTGTGATGATTATATTTTGATATATGCTTATTCAATTTTATTTCGTTTTATAATTTGACGTTAAACGAAATATACATGTCTGTGTGTGAACACATACATATTGTTTTTCCGAATATTCCCTGTTTTTTGCCTATCTCTCCACTTTATTTGTGTGTAGGCTTACCTAGACACCATGCCACCCAGAACCTTCAAATTTGGCATGGATATAGCACTTACGGTGAAGTGCTGCATATCCTTCAGAAGGGGCAACAAGTCGAAAATTATTCAAACAAGTGATTAATACAAACACAAACACACACACACATATTATGTGTGTGTGTGTGTGTGTGTGTGTGTGTGTACGATCATGTACGACCATACATGCTTGTGTATGCGCCACTGCCATTTAGGATAAAGGTGATAAAACACAGGAGCCCTGAATGAGTCCGGCACACAGGGTATACTCTCTCTCTCTCTCTCTCTCTCTCTCTCTCTCTCTCTCTCTCTCTCTCTCTCTCTCTCTCTCTCTCTCTCTCTCTCTCTCTCTCTCTCCTCCTCCCTCCCTCCCCCTCTCTCTCTCTCTCTCTCTCTCTCTCTCTCTCTCTCTCTCTCTCTCATATATATACTTGTTACAGGCATCACACCTCCGGGCAGCTCTGACCAATTGTTCCAAAAAGATAGGAAACTGTTTTTAAAGTTAATAGTTTTTTACCTAATAATGTTTAAAATCTGAAACTGGCCTCGTTGGATAAATTAAGAACCCAATCATTTCAATTTGTAACAGAGCATTTTGGTGACATGCCTGTGTGGTAAATGCATATATGCAGCAGGCAGGCAGGCTCTGGCGGCCAGTCAAGGCTGCACGCAGGTGTTGGAAAATGGGCTCACGTGTGCACTGTAGTTTGCAATACAAGTGGTCGATTCGCATAATTGCATCATTATGTATTTCATAAACTCTTGTGCTGTAAAGTGGTGCGAATAACTGGTTGTATATTCTACCCACATATGCAATACTTATTGTCCCTAAATATTTCTTGCGGCAGACTGACAGTACAGTATAGTCCAGTACATGAGTTGTCGGACAGATGGTGGTGTCATGGTCATGTGACCGGGAGGCAGTGGACACATTGCTGCTTCCTGCGTGCTGCACTGGCACACAGGTGATTAATTGCTTATGACAAAATGTTTAACGATTATCTGAATATTGAATTATGTACCAAGACCCAAGGCAACTCATGTAGCTTAACAAATAGGTTTGTAAACAAAGCAGAGTAACTTGACTTTATGTATACATTTTGTGATTTATACGTATGATGTCAATTCACCTGCAAAAATCAGCTTGCAGAAAAACATGCAGCCTACAAATTTTCCCTTGTCATTATTTTGCAGGGATGTTAATTGCATTTTCAAAGTTGTATTTATATATTGGTTTCGATTTTGTGAACAAGTTCTATAAATCTACTTATAACATATGATCAGAGGATACGCATTGTTGCCTCAATATATTTATTGTGATATGCTGCTATGTTCACTGGAACTGAAGGTTACTATGTTCACTGGAACTAAAGGTTAGACTTTTGCCAGAATATTGATGCTAACGTTTTATTTCCGTTGATCTAGTCAGTCTATCTGCATATAGCATTTCTGCCAAGTGTTCGTTTTCCATTAGGACTAGCTGTATTAATAGCAAAATTATTGAATTGTTATATGCTTGACATTATTTTCTGGATATTATGAAGTATTTTCCATTTTTGCCGTTTGGTTTGAAATTGTTCCACTTTTCGAGTATTTCTTACTGTTCCAGCTGAAAGTAACAAATATTTCACATTTAAAACTACTGTTTCATTATGTAATGACTTGGTCAGTGTACCGCTGAAGGCAAGATAACCTTTTCAGGTCAACGACCTGTACTTACATCATATACACGTATTTGAATACTTGTGATGGGGTCACTGTCTGTATTATGTGGTGAAACTCAGAGTGTTGGCTTGTGTTAAATGGTGTGCTGTAAAGCACATGGTATTATTATTTATGTATAAGTATTGGCCGTAATATAAATACAAAGAGTTTTTGCATGGCTTAAGTATGATCATGGATAAGACTGGCACACGGAGTGCTTAAAATTGACTTTCAGACTTGAGCGTTGAATGTATTTTTTTAATTTTCCCTCATGTTATTACTTTGCAGGATTTTCGCCGTTATGGAAATAAACCTTTCTTTCATAACCAGGTCGATGTTGTCTTGTGACTTTCCTGTGTCACAATAGCGTTGTGAGAACACAATACAAAGTTTTGCATCATTGGTACCGTCTCAAACTATATTTGTGTGTTTTTAAATAATACTAACCCTTAATTTACACTTGACATGCTTATTATGGCACTTCCTATCCAAAGACATTATGTGATCCTTTCATATAAATGCACACTGCACTAACGTCTTGTTTTGTCACAAGGAAACAGTTAACATATCACATGTAGTATACTTAATATAGGCTTGTCAGCCTCTTGGCCAATTGTGTTCAATAAATATGTTTAAACCAAAGAGTTAACATCTTTTCGACATATATATATATATATATATATATATATATATATAAAATGCTTTTATGTCTAAAAAATTTTGTGGTACCCTCCATCTTTTTGCGTGTCAGTATTTTTTTACTCACACGCATACATACACTATGTATTTTTGTAGCAAGTTGCTGAGTTGTGCAATCTACATCAATTACTTCATCCTTGCATACATTTCCTGTCGCTGCGTACAATACATGTATACTACAATGTAAGCATGCGAATGCATTATGTTTTTACCTACTGTTTATTTAGTGTGTGTGGAGACATAAATTCTATATAACATATTGCTGTTCCAACCACTTTGCTTTGTTCATGTTGCTAGTCAACTACACTCGCTTGTTTTACCCGGAAATGCACTTTTTCTATGTATTTCACGTGGGCTGTAACTTAGATCAATAAAGGACGGCCATAGGTATCTTTGTTGTAAGGGAAGGACTCTTGAAGGTTGTACTGAGTTTTAGTTCCCAGGATGATGTAACTGGTAACATGTTATTTGTGATTGTTTTCGTACTTTTCGCCCTAAAGAGCTTTTCGTGTTTAGGACCTATAATGACAATGCTGCGCCTGTAGCGCCATACAGTCTGTGATATGCATACCAAATTGGGTCCACTGAGGAGAGGCACTATATCTGGAGCCCTCATTATTATGTTTTGTGACCACGGAACGACCGGGTATCGAACCATCAACGTTTGGCACCAATCACCTAGCCGAAAATGGGAAACGCACATACCAAATGCACCAAATCCCCATTCCTAAAAAGAGTGGTTTTATGTTATCTGAAACTTCGCTGGATTGTAACTGTTCCAACGAATTAGTTACGGTAGAATGTTTTTAATGTCCAATCCGGAGAGACAGGCAATCAGGTCACGTGGACCGTCGTGGGATGTATGCACGTGACACATTGCCTTATTGTTCACACTAAAGTGTCTGTTATCGTCTACCTGGCCACACTTTCAAATTCCGTAATACTTTTCTGCAGTTATTTACAAATCCAGTTTCTTTGCATTAAAAAGAAATCCCCTCTCCTTGATAAGTATTAGTGATTTTATGACCTTTGCAAGGAGTGGAATTCTGATCACAAAACAGCGAACTAGGAGTCAACTTATTAAAGCAATTTATTTCAGCCCATTAAGGAACCAACTAGGAGGACCGAATACAGTCAAAGTCTACTCGATCTTATAATAACAAATTCCCCGGGTCTTATTCTCTACTGTGGTATGCGTTCATCTCTTTTCACTGATCACTCAGTTATCCACAGTATTTTATCCTTATCGGCTTCACGGAATACTCCCTTCACGAGGGCCACATGGAACTTTATAAATGTATATTTTGATATACTAAACGATTCACCCTCACAAGCCCAGTGGGGTATTGCTCTTGGCGTCTTTGGGGACATCAATGACATTATAGTAGCATACTGGACTGATGTATTTGTAGATGTTACAAAGAAGCAAAAGAACCTTTCAAAAACATTATTGGACCGAAACACATAAACGTAATAGGGCATGGAAACGCTTTAAGCGTACTTTACTCGACGTCCAGTACCATTTGTATAAGAAAAAAGGAACTTCGTTGTCTTCAAAAATAGATTTGATATAAGCCAAACAGACGTCTCAGCTGAGCATACCCAGTAAAGCCCAAGCTGTATCTGGGCCACATGTCCTTAGGAATAGCTTTCTCTCATGAAACATAGAAATATAAAATAAGATAGAGAACTGCTATTGATGGAAACTTGGCTTATTTTGTGGTTACTTGTGTTTGTTATTATCTATAGGATATACTCTTTCACTTTTTTAGTAAAAGTAGCCGTTAAAGATGACAAAAGAGAAGCTTGATTCTGGTGACCAGGGTAACTTAGCAAGTTGAGTGGGAAAAGGTCATACTTCCTGTCCTTAATGACCTCTCTGCCAACCAGAGGTCAAGCTTCTCGGGCGTGCCCAGCTGAGAGGTCAACTTGGCTTTTCGATCATACTCTGCAAAATTACGCAACGAAATAGACAGTAAAACTAATCACTAAAAATGAAGTCTTTGGAAGTCTGTTCTTGTGAACAAAATTTTGTTATCTATTCCACCCCTCGTGGAAAATGGACAGGTTGTCACTAATAATTTGGAGAAAGCTGAAATTTTTAACTTATTTTGCGAACCAAACCAAGCTCCCTGATAAAGTAAATTCTCCCTTGCCTACTTTCAAATACAGAACCGATAAAAGCTAGGTATGTTTCAGGTAAGGGAGAGTGATGTACTCAAAATCAAGGTACTCTCGTCTCTCAAGAGCAGTTTCATAACTGGACCTGACATGTTTGGAGATTTTTTTTTCAAAAATACAGCAGCAGCAATTTGCAAACCCTTTACAAATTAATTTTCACTTCAAATCTCCACTTTTCCCGACAGTTTTACGAAAACAAATGTATGGCCTCATATTTAACAAGTCTGATAGGAAATCCAAATTGAATTATCGGCCTATCTTTCCATTTTGTAACGTGTCAAAAGGTCTTGGAAGCTTGGTATTAATATTTTATAAATATCTTGCAGGGAACGAAGTATTGACCAAACGTAACTCTGGGTTCAACAAAAAACAATCCAGTCTTTAACCAGTTGTTCAGTATTGTTCATAAAATTTAAAGTGGTTTTGGATTGAATAAGAAAGCTAGGTTGGTCTTTCTAGACATTTCGAAAGTGTTCAATAAAGCTTGGCGTGAGAGATTCCTATTCAAGTTACGACATCTTGGTTTTCAGCCTTTTGTGGTCCGTTGGGTACAAAGTTATTTATCCAACAGACAACAGCGCGTTGTTTAGCAAGGCAGGTGTTCATGGTGGCTCCCTGGGGAAACAGAGGTACCCCAAGGGTCTATATCCAGTCCCTTGCTATTCTTAGCTTTTATTAATGATTTAATGTACAATATTTCTTGAGATATCAGGATTTTCGCTGATGACACTAACGTCATGGAAATAGTTCATAATCCAGCTGTGTCAGGTAGTTGAGTTGAGTTGATTTTATTCAGCACCAAATACAGATACATGTACAGACTAGGCGAGGAATGATTTACAGTAGGATTGGTCAAGAAAGGTGCTAGGATAGTCTACAAAGTCTGACGACTGATTTGCAGTGAGGTCAATATACATATACATCAATAGTCGCTAAGATCATGATCTTAACGTCATTAAAAATTGGGGTATCTGACGTTTTATTTAATGCAAGTAAGCCCTCATCCGTCTTATTTTCGGCAAAAGGCAACAAAGATAATCATACACCACTATTGCCTGGAGAAGATACAATTTTTTTAGCTTCTTCTCCCACCCATATGGGAGCACCTTGTGTTCAGATTTGGGTTGGAAACCGCATATTGAACGCATCATAATTAAGGCATCCACGCGTTTAGCTTTATTCAAAAGGTTAAAATTCAAATATATCGGGAAATACCCTTAAGAAACTGTATCTCTGCATGGTGCGTCCAATTCTTGAGTATGGGCACCATCTTTGATGATTGTGGCGTCGGCTTGTCAAAAGCCCTCGAAGTGGTTCAACGTGGGGCGGCCAGAATCTTCCACGTCCCGGGAGAAACTTCTACCCAAATTGGGGTGACCTAAATTGCGTACTAGACGTCAATACTTTAAACTTGTTACTTTCTATAAAGTTCCATTACTTATGCCCCCCCCCACCCCCTTTTTGTCTCGTCCCTCGTTCCATCTGCCCCAAAGAATCCGGTCCATCCAAAATGATTCCGTCCCCGGGATTCCGTCGAACAAATCGCTTTGACACTTC
>OZ026621.1:13140789-13174926 GCA_964020975.1 Hermodice carunculata
TTTCGTCCCTTCTACAAGTCGTCTCTGGAATAAATTACCTCCAGACATACGTAACTCCCATTTCCAAGTTTAAATTGTGTTTGAAACAAACTCTACTGACGGCTGAGTCACATTGTTTAGGATCGTGCGAAAAGCCTTGTACATGTACTTTTACGGAGCCCCAGAAGGGGCATGAAGAAAAAAATAATTTTATTTCGTTCCCACGAAATATGTTTCGAGGGAACGAAATACATTTCGAGGGAACGAAATATATGCCTTGTACATGTACTTTTACGGAGCCCCAGAAGGGGCATGAAGAAAAAAATAATTTTATTTCGTTCCCACGAAATATATTTCGAGGGAACGAAATACATTTCGAGGGAACGAAATATATGCCTTGTACATATACTGATATCCATTTTATTTTCCAAGTGACCCCTTAGGAGCTCCACATTACTCCTAAAGGGACATAGTAGATTTTCATATTTTTACTTCGTTCCCACGAAATGAATATTTCGTGGGAACGAACTAAAATTATTTTTTTCTTTATGTCCCTTCTGGGGCTCCGTATACTTTAATACGCGTTTGGGGAAAAGATTTCGCCCTCTGCGTCAGCTTAACCACTCCATGTCCCAATGTATTTCAGCGCATGTTCGCGAAAACATTGTGCCAATTGCTGTTTTTAATCGAATAAAAGTTTTCAGATTCAAAATTGCACACAGATAGTTCCGCATAGATCCATAATTTACGACGGTGTGCTTTCTGGACCGTTGAAATTAGTAGGGCCCATGTGCATGACAAAGGTGATTCATTCATTCATACATACATACATACATACATACATACATACATACATACATATATATATATATATATATATATATATATATATATATATATATATATATATATATATAAACGTGTGTGTGTGTGTGAATGTATTACTTTGTGAAACTTAATAGTACTTGTAGCGTATGACTTAAAAGAAAGACGTAAAGAAAAACGAAAGAGAGACAGACACACAGAAAGAAAGAAACTTGTATTTATTTGTGAGCAGCTACCGTTGCGAAGCGACCTGCCCCAATTTTCTATGCATCCAGTGTGAGTCAAAGAAGCATCTGTGCCAAATCCCGGTCAAATTGTGTTCCAATTCAGTGATTTTAAGGTCATGTGTAGGTCCAAACCTCATCACTTACACATCGGAGAAGCACAGGAGGGACGTAATCATATGTTTCTTCAGGTAAGGTAGGCCATTTATCTATGATTACTTGTTCGCGTGGTACAACCAGCATCAACATTTAAACATGGAGATACATATTTCACCTCCGTTGTATGACATGTTAATATTTTCCGGCGCGGCACAGACGTTCCAAGATTGTACTCTACGTGAATCTGTATCCTTGATATATATATATATATATATATATATATATATATATATATATATATATATATATATATATATATATATATATATATATATATATATATATATATATATGTATGTATGTATCTTTTCCGTTTTGCTACAAACAGAGTATCAAGGGAAACTTCACATACCATCAATACAGTCGTTCGAAGTCACGAGACGCTTGAAATTAAGTGATTGTGAGAATGCATATGCAAATGAACTGTATCAGTTGTTCCAGTGACAATTACAATCGTCCGCAACATCACAAAGGCGACATTGCTAGCTATATTGTTTGGTGCTGCGGTCGTCAAAGAAAAGGACTCAGGTTGTGGAATTTCGTCATGATATGCTCCAATGAAAAGCCCACCTTTACCCCTCTCCCCCTGCTTCGCGCGGTCCTATTTATAAAAGGGGCAAAAATCTGCTTTTCTTTTCTTTTCTTGTTTTTTTCTATTTGTACATTTAGAATGAACAGCGTTATTAATCATACGCACTTGGCTAGTTTTCTTGGGTAAAGTAGAAGAGACCACTTTGCAGGAGTCTTCGCTGCTTTCCCAAAGCGAAATGCATGATAACTGTTTAAATTCAAACTAAATCATAACCTACTTGCGCAAAATTGTGGATCACATGGAACTTACACCTTCACTTTGACTAATCTGCCCACCATGAATGTCTCATAATAAATTGTTGTGATTCCTTTATTTTTGGAACTTATTTCATCGAAGGGTGATTTAGGCAATTTATGTGCATTAAGGGATCTCAAGGGTTACCAGTTCGTTTTTTTCTGTTTAGAGTTACAGATGCGTCTGTTCGCCTACGGTTCGAAATACTCCCAATAACACTCATCAAGCTTTATTTTTTAACAAGGTTTTTTTGTGAAAGGTTTGTTAGGCAAATTGCATGACCTTGGTTTCGAAAACAGATGAAGATATCAGTCAGTGGACCATCCTTTAGATTTCGCCAAAAAAGCAGGTGTTTCTTTCAGAGCTTAGCTGCATTTGACTGAAAAGCGGGATTTTGTTTCTAAAATGCACAGTTGTCACTTTACAAGACTATAACTCGGAGAAGTGAAATTATTTGGAAAGAAGACCAAGCAATGCTGTTTGATTGGTATTGGCAAGGAGGCCACTTGCCAAAGGAGGCCACTTGGTCAAGGCTACTTTTGAACAGATATAAGTCACCATAAGCCGTGTAATTTGACATCACAAGAGACTCCTATTGGAGAAATTATAACATAAAATTAATATCCCTGGAATTCATGTACGTCGTTATTTGCATACCATGGCAAATGGTAATGCCTGGTCTGTCACACAGAAGTGCCTTCCTCTACCCCCTACTCCAACCCCATCGTCCGCACATCAGGCGCGCAATGAGATCTTAGTCATTGAATATAATAAGAAGAATCAAACAAACACTTGTTGCGAGTTAATGCCTGGAGGGTCAAAGTGGTCCAGGGAAACCTGGAGTAGTCATGAGAAAGTACGTACATTCTTATGATTATTGACGGTAACCAGTGATTGCCTCCGGCGGCGCGGACCATGAAGATGACCAGCAGATGAATGCATAACGCTTTCAATGTTTGACCCTCACTAAGATCACCTTGTCTCTCGAGCAGACGAAGCTGCGTGTTTCTCCGACTCCATGAGTTAAGCGGGGAATACATGGAAATAGATATGATCAGCAGGCAGATAGCTCCATCTACCCGAAAAAAATTCAGGTGAAAGCCCTAAATTGAATTTCCCATAAGCTACCATTACAGCACATCCTGGAATACATAAAAAGAGAACTTTAACTCCGAGGAAGGCCGTGCTTGGCAAGTAAGTTAAACTCTTATTTACAACATTATTGGCCTTAACATAGGTGATGAATAACAAACTCTTGCCTTTGCCCCACCTGAAAGCAATCATGTCGGATTTTTACCTGTCCACACTCGAACATGTTTTCATGAATTTTAATTTCCCAACCGCAGAAAGAAAAAAAGACTCCCATGATTAATTGTACAAATTGTTTTGTTTCATATTGGTTGGACATGGATTGATAATACACGCTGTGAACTGTTGCCTCAAAGAATGTCCACCACTCCTATCAAGCCAAACTCTGCAGCCCTTGCTTTTTGACGTTATACCTGACTAGTGCCCTCTGTTGGCAATTCACTTGTGCAACCAAAAGCACATATGAGGCATGCGCAGTCCAATGACCGCGTTTTTAACTTGCAGATGCGTCAGTGTTAGAGTCATGCAGCCACACAGAATTCGGAGTCTTGATATAGGGACCTTAAATACATCATAGGCCCTGACCCAGCGTAACTGGAAAACCTGCTGACAATGGGCCACGATTATCTCAACAGTGTTACTTTTCCTGAAATATGTGAAATGTTAATTAACAATTATATAAAACTCGCCGGCCGGAACTTTCGGACCTGTATCCACTATCGGGGCAACCTTCTCCACTCAGCTCCAACTTTGACTCGAAGGGGGGTAGGGGTGGGGGTGGGAGGGGGTAGATGTCCTCGCTACTGGCCCAGCAGTGCTGCTACTTAATTCATAGCCTGGGGGCGACTACAGTGTCTGCTACAATATTCCTATTCTGGGGGGCCACCATCGCCCACGACTGGTAATTTCCGCCGAAAACGTTCTTGAAATTTGATCAAAAATTGACTGCTTCAACCCTGTACTTTTAATGCAATATTTTGGTTTTCCTGTAAATATTACTGAAAAAATGTTATGGGCCTATGAATACAACAAGATTAACAAAGAAATGTACAGGCTTTTAAATTCTTAAGTGCACCCTTAAGTTTGTGTGTGTGTGGGGGCGGGGATAATATTTGAAACCAAAGTGTATATTTTGCAAATATTTCAGAGCATCAATAATGACATGACATATGCTGGGCCGCGATTCACTTTGATGTCCAAATCAAATGTATTTTTGTGCGACTATACACATTCCGCAATGTATTGTGCCATGTTCAAATTAGCGCTAAAGAAAATGCATGATTTGCAGGCTCAAGGTATAGTGTCACATTTAGATTTGCAAGAAACGACGATATCTGCTTCAGGCACAAGCGAGTGAGCAGATTAAAGTTAAGATAGTAAGTCCTGTTTTAAAAGTACTTTAACGAACGCTTGCCCTGGTCACTGGGAGAATGGACACCTGGCACCTAGCGAAATATTACGATAGCGATAAAAAACAGTGCTATGCTGTTTTACCTTACAACCGTGGCTATGCAGTTTACCGGCCCAAGTGAACCCTCTACACGAGCTGACTACCCTGCAAAATAACGGCACACGACGGTCACTTTTTCAATAAAATCTTTCAGCCAGGGTCAATCCTTTTTTTTTTTTTTTTTTTTTTTTTTTTTTGCTTTTGGTTTTTTTTTTTTTTTTTTTTGCTTTCGTTTTTTTTGTTTTGTTTTTGTTTTTGTTTTTTTCTTTTTTTTTAGGGAAAGGCGACTTGAAACTATTTTTGTTGTTTGTTTGTTTTATAAAATCTATTAGGGGTCTGCCCTTTTCAGTAGTGTCGGTCGGTTTACCGGAATCGGACATATATTTTTGTTAGGCCCTAAGTAACTTGGACATTTGCTGAACCATGTTTAAAATGAATGTTCTTTCCCTTTGCATATCGCCTCCTTTGACGTCAGTTTAATTTATTACCTGAGCACAGCCGGGCGCTCTTGTAATTATATAAATTAGCATGGGGACAACCAGATCATTTATTTGTCACTCAGGTTTCTTTCTTTCTTTCTTTCTTTCTTTCTTTCTTTCTTACTTTTGTCTTTTTTTGAGAAACGTTAGTATCATCAAATGGATGCATAGAATTTTGTTGCTTTTTGAGATGTTTTCAGTTCAATTACAAAAATGTTCTTCTTATTCAATTTCATTGTACCGCAAATACTGTATTCTTTATAGTTTTGGTACCAATGTCAATATCATTATTATTTGAATAGGCATTGGATAATGACGACTGCCATGGACTATCAGTATCTGCAGTGGCTGCCACTGGCTGTCACCTTTGTCATCCTCCTGATTGTTTTTGCCATGAAATTCTATTTCCGAGTGGACTTACCTGATGATTTTCCCGAAGAAGACGAAAAAGCGATGATAAGTTTCCTAAGGACGAAGAAATTTTCCAAATTGATAGTAAGTTCCTTATATTATTCTGGCTTTACTAATAAAACTACGATAATTACATTAAAAGTGAGAAGTCTATTTAGTGTGCGACTGTAATGATATTGTAATGCAGACTGCGGCTTAGGCCTATGTAGGTCTACAAAATACACCAAGTGCGATATCAAATACAGAGACAGAAGTAGATTTAACCACTTACGTCAGTGTCATTCCTGTCTGAAAACATTTGTCTCAGGATTGAGGAGATAGATTTGATGTATTCCCCGGTCCATTTGAAAGGCATAAAGTGCAGTACATACTTCCGAACAATATGTAAATCATTCCTTACCACCTGCGTAATAGTTTTGGTTATAAAGTAAGATTTTCAAAGCGGTCTCTGTTAATTCAGGTTTCTCCCAATCTAACTTGATTGTAGCGACCTTTAATAGGAAACATACATATTAATTTTTGCCAAAAATATCTTACTCTGTCAATAGGCAAAATGACGGTCCGCTGCGATGATGTTTGCCCGCACAGAAAATACCAACGGTGTCATAAATTTGTGGCAATCGAGAATGCTTATTATAAACATATGAGAATTCCTTCTTGTATTAAGCTCAGTTTGTGTTTGGGGAACATGACTAAGATTATTTACATAGCTATTTTTCTCAGTTGCTAGAGTGACATGAGCAAAATATTTTGCCAGTTTGTGGAACATGACTAAGCCTATGTAAACAGCTATTTTTCCAAATTGCTAGGGTAGCAAGAGCAAAATATTTTGCCATGTTTTATATGAATCAGCCCGTAATATGGGTGCCTTTTGGGTGAATGACGCAGGAAGCATCACCACAGTAAATGTGAAAGTCCCGTATTGTCGCCTGCTTCAGAATGCATTTTGTGTTTAGATAAAATTGCAGGACAAGACCATGGTCAATGGTTTTTCCAAAGTGTGTTTTCAGTGCTTCATACCGGAAAAAAATGTTGATTGAGTATTAAAATGAGGGCACATAATGACTTTCGCATCTTTGCAAATTGCATAAGAAAATAAAACCTAAAGTAACTACTGGGTACTAGCATGAGGGTGACTTGACCCTCAGGGTTCTTGAATAGGCGTGTTCACTATCACTGTCAAATTTGAAATTTTTGTAAACTGAATGAATGCATAAAAGTGCCTTGAAAGTGACTTGCTTTGCTTTCGACGAGAAAATCGCGTCTTTTAACACTGTAAAGATAGAAATATTCATGACAATAATTTGCACCAAACTCGCAGAGTGGTTTTGTGGTGGTTCTGGGTGTTGTTTGCAGCGGCAACTGGTTAGATTGTCTAGTGCACAAATTTTATATCTACCTACTCTACATTTCAGACTTCTGTAGCACACAAACTTGGCTTAGCAGAACGGACGAAAATGTTGAGAACAATGAATAAGTTGTTGGCTGAAAGCGCTGATGATGACGAACCTAGCATCAAGGTAATGCAAGATTTGCTCAATAAATGAATTATTTGTATCAACTGTAATTCAGGATTTTAGGGCAAAAGAATCATAAGAATACGTTTTATTCTATAATAACCTTCTTTTCTCAGTTACCATTGGGTTTATAATGTGTCTGTTGGTGTCTTTCTGAACTGCACTTTTCCGTAAACAAGTCCTAACATGGCCTTGTGTGGTTGTACATATCATATGCCTCTGGTTTCTTGTTACACAAGGAGAGCATATAATGAATTTTCCGTTTTCATGGAATCTAGAAACAGGTTATATATATATATATATATATATATATATATATATATATATATATATATATATATATATATATATATATATATATATATATATATATATATATATATATATATATATATATATATATATATATAATTTGGAGTTTCCGCCACGAAGGCTCGAAAGTTTCAATTTCCCACTTTCTCTTTGCTGTTTGCCCTTTCAGGTGACACAGATCACGCTAGGTGGCGTGAGTGCGAAACTATATCGACCTGGAGACGACAAAAATGTGGACAGAGGAGTAGTTTACATCCATGGAGAGGGTTGGGCGCCAGGCAATGCTGGTAAGACACCAGTTAATGTCTAGAGTTTGAACCCCGTATTTACATATGAAAATTAACATCATGACTTGTACTTTGTCTTGCAAGCTTTTAATCTTATCTGAACATGTAAGTGCAAACACTCGCATAAAGTTAAACTGTACATTGGCTTTTGGTAGTTGAAGTAACAAAGCTGAAACCCACTTCAAAGCTATCTGGAATTGGTCTACTTGTATGCAACACTTACATAAGCCTATATTCTACAAATCTTGTACTTGCAAGCAAATGTCTTTTTGTGTGGCTTTACATGCCACTTCAAGACCATTTCACCTTATATCGTTCCAGTGTTCGTGTGAGTGGGCTTGATTAGGTAATAGCTGAGAAATGAAGCTATTGTCAGTGCTACACATTCGCCTACTCCAAGCTCTGAAACCTGTACTGATGGTTGCTCGCTAATGACCCATCATCATCTTTCAGGCCGATATAGCCTTTCTCAAAAAATATATTACGAATGAATTTTGTTAAAATGAAAATAAAAATAAAATTCCTCAGTGTTTTTGCATTTATATTTCAGTACTAGGAAGCCACAGGAAAGGACATTCAGGGTATATTTCATAGCGAAGGGCTTTCTGGCATTATTGATATGGAGGCCTGCAGGAGATCTGTTTAACTTCTTGAAATAACAGTTTAATTGTAAAGTTGCAATGTGCATATATCTGTATAGTGATGATGATGATGATGATGATGATGATGATGATGATGATGATGATGATGATGATGATGATGATGATGTTATCTATTGAGGGTTAAACCTGACAAGGCACAGCTTATCTTCTACGTGGCCCTAAAAGGCGAAGAGAACAAATATATGATGATAAAACCTCTCTCTCTCTCTCTCTCTCTCTCTCTCTCTCTCTCTCTCTCTCTCTCTCTCTCTCTCTCTCTCTCTCTCTCTCTCTCTCTCTCCATATACAACAATGAATTACAGTGAATTATATCAGGAGCGAAGTATGTTGAGGTCATACATGGTCAACAAGATTTTAAAATTGTGGATTGGTTTGGACTGATATAAACCCATCAGAATGACTTTACTTCGGAACCAAATGTCTCAGATTGCTGCCATCTTAACGCTACAAGCTATATGCTCAACTGACATCAAGGCCTTACAGAATCTGTCAACGCTAATACGGAACTACAACAATTCCGAAATTGCTTTATCAACGAACAAAAGTTTTTTTTTCTTTTGCGAAGGTTATACAAATGACAGGATTTGTTTTACTGGAAATGGTAAAATGTGTGGAACTCCTCATTTTTGAGACGCATTTTACATTAACATGGCCCATTGACTAAAATTTGGGCGTTGAAAATAATTTATTCATTTCTTGATATTCTATTTGGGTTGGAACGGGCAAATTTACACACACACACACACACACACACACACACACACACACACACACATATATATATATATATATATATATATATATATATATATATATATATATATATATACCAAACTATTTCAAAAGAATAGGAAACAAATAAAATTGTCCAAAATAGGTTACTCATTACCTTAAGTCTTTCATTTCCTATTTCGACATAATTTGATGTGTTCCTAATTGACACGATGATACACCACCAGATTCACATTGTTTGTCAGCCGACCTTTCTAGCACCCCTACAGTACAATTGGAAAGACCGTAGAAATAGTCCACGTCAACAAGTTTTTCGAAGCGCTTTAAGAGCAATTCCCCCAAAGCGCAGAAGAAAGCTGTTGACGTAGCCACCGGATGTACGCACAAACGAACACGCACTATGTGTTTTTTCTGATTGGTTGCAGACGAAATTGATCACGTGACCACACAGATTGCAAAAGCTGGCTTCTTGGTGGTGTCAATCCAGTGAGTATCACAGTTTTTTCTTTCTATTCTAAAATTCTTGCTGAACCAAAATGATTGATGGGGACACAGTTTGCTTTCTGTGAAATTACAGTTTCTTTTCATTTTAAATTATCTACATGCAAGAAAGGAAAAAGCAGCTTTCTGGATTACAACACGAATCTCATTTTCAACATGGATTTGACTGACCGGTCAGAACCACCGTGTGAGGCGGTAAGCCCCCAAAGTCCAGCAGAATGAAGTATAAAATCTATCTATCTATCTATCTATCTATCTATCTATCTATCTATCTATCTATCTATCTGTCTGTCTGTCTGTCTGTCTGTCTGTCTGTCTGTCTGTCTGTCTGTCTGTCTGTCTGTCTGTCTGTCTGTCTGTCTGTCTGTCTGTCTGTCTGTCTGTCTGTCTAAGAATCACTGAACTGAGTACCTCATGCGAGGCTGGGATAAAGGTCCATGAGAGGGTGATATAGATGCGTATTCGTTTAGGGTGCATTTGATTACAATGGACAATAGCTCTAGTATTGGTAGCCGTAATCGCTAATAATGCATAATTATAGGTCTACGCCTGCCCCCCCCCCCAAAAAAAAATGAAATTAAATTAAATTAGATAAAACAAAAAACAAAACAAAAATCAAACAAACAAACAAACAAAAAAAAAAAAAAAACAACAACATCACCGCATTGGTTTAACATGGCTTGCTGTAAATACAGGTTTGTGAAGAAAACATCAGTGTCACATGAACTGTCATGTATCATGGATAGGATAGCCATATAAGGGCATGCCTGAGCCGTCAAACAGAAACAAACGGAGGAAAAATGAGATAACAGCCACAAAGGTGCAGAAAGTGTATCGGGCATTGGGGTTCCTAAAAGCCTCATAAAGGGTCACCGGTGACAAAGGGATCAATGAATGTGATTCCGTAGTACCACGGTATATGGGTTACTGAGAGCTCTCTGAATTCGAAAGAATGAAGATCATTCGTATGTTGGATGCTGGTCTTTCCAGCGTGAGGTTACCAGGAGAACGGGGTGCTCCAAGTCAGCCATACAGAGGTGGTGGGACCGTTTTCAAACCAAACAAAAACAAAAACAAAAAACAAACAAAGCAAAAAACAAAAACAAAATACAAAAAAAAAAAAAAACAAAAAAAAAAAAACAAAACAAACAAAACAAGAGGATGCAAGTGAAAAGCTGGATCAAGAAGTCCAAGACTTTTAGATAGGAGGGACAACCGTTACCTGGTGCAGCACGGCAAGAGACACAGGTTCCTTCCGGTGCAGAGGTTCCGTCAGTTGTGGCGCCAGGGCTAGTCCTTTAACATTAAAGCATCACGGCGTACAATCAACAGGAGACCAGTGTAGGCCAAACTGAGGTCATATCGCCCTGCCATCCACATCCTTCTCGGTCCTGCACACAAGGCTGCAGGAATACAGTGGTGTCAGAAACATGCCGATTGGACCAGAGATCAGTGGAGGAGAGTGGTGTAGGCGGAGGGGGTCAAGATTTTGCATCAGTCGCCATGATTACAACTATTGTGCACTTTTATGGAAAATTGCAAACGATCGAACTCCTCCTACTCTAAAAGATTTTTTACCCGTGCGACTTGTATCCATACCCATAATACTAGGTCCTCATCGCATGTAACTATCACCTTCTCAGATCCCACAAAAATTCCCTAAACTATAACGGTACTAAAATTTGAAATTCCATTCCCCAGCATATCCGTGATGTACAGTCTCTGTATGCCCTCAAAAAGAATGTAATTTCACATGTTTTAGAAACTGCGCCCCCTTCTTGATTATTTTTACTCTAGTACCTAACATGTGACCAGAAACATATTATCATAATGCATTGACTGCACTCTAATGAAGTTATTACCCCCTCTCCTAAATCATATATGTATTTATTCTGATTGTTTATTTTCATTGTGCACCCATATATCAACAGATTTGTAATCTGGACATGGACAGCTGAATAAACATGTAAACTTGTCATTTGATGATACGGGTAAGACGCATCTCTTCGGAGAGATTTGCGGATGGACACATGGTGGAACATGACAGCTTGGAAGAAGGTAGCGTCATGACGTGTGTGTGGGGGGGGGGCGCAATAATGGTGAAAGGAGGAAGAGAACTCACCAGGGTAAATGGGACTCTACAGTCAGCAACACGATACTTAACTGACCCTAAACACTGATTTGAAGACCTTCGGAGGGAGTTACCAGAGGCCAATAGGAGAGCATGTATATATGACGTCATGATTCAGTATGGCGGCATGAGGGCATTTCAAACTTTTCCCCTGCATTACATATTTAATAGGTCATAACCTATTGTATTAACATAAAATTGGTACATTCTGATCTTGTGTCCGATCTATAGAACCTGCTGGCAAGTTTGAATACAAACGTAGCGGTATATATAGCATAGGCGGATTGATATTAAGCCATAAAGTATCCCATATGGAAAAGTATTTTATGAAAAATGAACCCAACAATAAAAATTTACACCTAGTAGTGTTTTGTGTAAGCCATGGGTGATACATGAAGCATTTTTATGTTCCCGCATAGCGTTTTTCCCTTGAACATGTGACGGATGCCATCATTTAAAACCTTGATCACACGCGATTTACAAAGTAGCTTTCATTGTATCCCAGCCAAGCGCCCCCGCCCCCCTTTTCACAAGGAACATGACCAAGCCTGCCAAACATTATCCTACCAAGCGATCGAGCTATCCCAAATCCATAATTCTGGTGCTAAGTGGTATACAATTAGAGTTAAATACTTTATGCTGTTATCAAGAGCGATAGCCACCGTATGGCCTGTTTTAATGGAAAACTAAAGTAAAGATTCATAAATGTTTAGCCACGCCACCTAATGGTGGTCCAAGCCAGGCCCAATCGTAGGTATAAGGTCGTACCACATGTCCCCATGCATGGCCTGCTCATGTAAACTAGGATTTCTGCAAGATATGGTGATAGGTACCACATGTGCTTGGAATGTTCAGACTTAAGTGACCCAATACTATAGATAAACACCTTGGTGTGCTTTGAACTGGGGCCCTGGATATGTTTATTCCCAAATGTCAGGGTATCATTTATAGTTAGATCACGATTTCGATCTGGAAATACCAATTTTAGCATTTGTTTCAACTTTAAATCAATTTACATACATTCACAATGTAAAACTGTGCCCAGAACTCTACAAATGTGGTTGTTTACATGTAGGCAAGACGACTAGTTTGAGCCATCTGATTGGTTCTTGACTCAAAATGGCCGCTATTCAGGACACCAAATCGGGGATGCAGCTTGCACAACTTAGACTAAATTGACTTAGCAATCTTTGTCAGAAAGCTGGACGACAGTTAAATGTTCTAAGAAGACTCTCTAAATCATTAGACACGAAATCCAAGATCACAATTTTCCAATCTTTCGTTATGTCAAATTTCAATAACTGCGCACCTGTTTGGCATCTCTGCAGTGCACATAATGCTGAAAAACTTGAAAAGATTCAAGAGAGAGCTTTACGTTTGGGTTATCATGGTAACAAATCCAGTTATGATCTTCTCCTAAAAAAAGCTGATTGCCAGACCTTACATGTGACCAGAGTAACACAAATTGCACTTGAAGTTTTCAGGATTACTAAAAAAATTTCCCCTTCGTACGTGAAAAAATCTTTCACTTTGCAGAGCTCACAACATGGAACAAGAGGAAATAATCTCAATTTTGTAATTGAATTTCAAAAAACTGTAAATTATGGCAAAAGATCCTACAGAAATATTGGCGCTAAAATCTCGAGTGACCTCCCACCAGATCTTAACCGTTCCACCACTGTATCACAATTTAAGTCCCTACCTGGATACTTCGTGTGGAACCAAATGTGGATGTTGCTTCTGTGAAAGTGCTAAATCACTTTACTGTGTGTAAGAATTTTTATGGTATACAAAGACTGGAACATGTTTCTTTTTTTATTATTTATGTGACTGGTATTACTGTTTTACTAATTTCACGTACTGTTCTTACACTGTTTTTATTGCTATTTATTGTCGGCAAATAGCCTCCCATAGGCTAATGTTTCATTGTATTACAACCGACGTAAAATAAAGCTTTACTTACTCACTTACTTACTTACGTGCTTACTTACTTACTTACTTACTTACTTACTTACTTGCTTACTTACTCACTTACTTACTTACGTACTAACTTACTTACTTACTTACATGTATAAAAATTGTGATACACTGTATCTAATTTGTTTCCAAACTAGGTACAGACTGGCACCAGAGTATCCATTCCCAGTTCCATTTGAAGACTGTGTAAAGGCCACCAAAGCATTCATATCTGAAGCCGAGACGTTAAAAATCAACCCAGCGAAAATAGCTATTGCAGGTTTGTACACACTGTCTTTCTATAAACATATTGATGTATAAAACATGCACAATGTTTTGTGTTGAGCCCATCAAATATAGTGCTTCTCATCAAGTACAAAATAGTCACTCTTCCTGGCCGTAACTTACTTTATACAGAAATAACAATGTACTGCCAGTGGGAACCACTATGAAGCTTCAGTCAGAGGCACCGATTGTAAATGGATTAAAATCGGCATAGCACTTCGATATCAGCAAAGAGGAGAAAATAAAAAACACAAAACAAAACAAAACAAAAAAATTATTAAACAAACAAAAACATAAAGCAACACCTCCATCTATTAGGGCTGTTTTATATTCTTCACATAACTAAGAAGGCTAATGATGCATCTGTAAAGTTGCCAAGTGGCGTAGTCAGGAGTTGATAAATGTAGGTAGAGTGTACCGAATGAAGCCTGGGCTTATGTGAGTGTTGAAGATGCGATAATTTACAGAGAAGGAGTGGACTGTGTTTTATTCTGACTCAGTTTAGAGATAAAATAGCGAATCTGTACTTTAAAACCTTGTTTCTCAATTGACGTAATGCTTGTTTAGTTTTATTCTTTGGAGACGTTGGAGATTTTAATGAGGAGAAATGACACCATATTAGAAAAAATAATTAATCTGAACATATAGCCATGCAACAGTTTTGCCTCTTATACGTGTATGTACCTAAAATAATTTACACATCAGATTGCCGCCGCCTAAGAGCTAATTGAAACCGATATCAGTGATATTGATTGTGATCGTTCAACACTTAAAACAACAAATCCAACGCATCTGGGATTATTGATACGGTCTGCCTTAAGCTGGGCAAGTCATATTCATGAGTTAACCACCAAAAGCATGAAGATGGTTAATATTTTGAAACATCTATCATTTAAGCAGAAAATCTCAGAAAACTCTATTTCTCCTTTATACGATCATTTTTAGAGCACGGGTGTATCGGGTGGGGTGGGTGTACAAGTAGCGACTGCGAGGATCTAGAAAAAGTCAATTTGGCAGTTGCAAGAGTCCTTACAGGAGCGACAGCTGGGACGGGTCACGATCAAATTTATCACGGATCTGGTTTCGAAAAATTGTCAGACAGAAGAAGCAAAAGTAAACTTATTATGTTTTACAAAATTATCAAGGGTGATGCACCCCAATATTTGACAGATTATTGCCAACCTCCATTAGGCAACGAAATAAGTGTAATGTGAAATTTAGTGTACAATTTGTCTTTAATTCGAGCACAAACTAATTTAATCAATGCATCCTTTTTTCCTTCAGCTGTTCGTCTCTGGAATGATTTGCCACCTGCCAGTCGTTATGCCGAGTTTCTAGACCAATTCAAAATCAAATTAAATCAAGCAAAAATAACCCTAAAGTTAGTCCACTATTTTACATTGGGTTTAGAAAAGTAGCGGTTTTGCATGCCCGTTTACGCATGAAGCGTAGCCGATTTATTTAAATATAGTCTCACTGACTCAACCCAGGTGCTTCTGTGTTGCTGCAAATGAGGATGTTTTCATTACTTGTTCGAATGTGGAAATTTTATAGTGGAACGAGATAGATTGCAAAATAGCGTAATTCCATTTGCTCCATTCACAGTGCAAATTTAATTATTTGGCTCTAAAAATTGTACTTTCCAAGAAAACGAAAACATTTTTTATGCTGTACAACCGTACATCAAATCCACAGGTAGGCATGGAGATGTTACATGATTTTTACAAATAGTCATTATTTCGGATGGTGAAGTTGTGCCTATTCATGATGGCATACCCCATTATCTTTCCTTGTCTGTGACGTCTTGTCCTGTCAACAGTTCTAATTATGAGGCATTGCCATTCTATCTGTCTGCGTGCAGTGGTGCTCATCCTGATAGTGGCGTTTCATTGTTGTATCTTGTCTCCACTTCTCTTTCTCTTTGTCTTGCAAAAGGGATTCATAAAGGGCTGCCCCCTCTTTCCCAATCGCCTTTTTCCTGAATAAATATGTTTAAACCAAATCAAACGCATTGTTATCTTACAGTGGCGGTAAATCACAGCAATATTTATTTTCAGTTTGTGTGTGTCACAAGTGTTTGCCTTTGTTTGATATTTAAACAGAAGGAAAGGCAAAAATGTTATATTGCCATTGCTCATCAACATGTACCTATTAAATCTGATATTGAGGACACAGCAAAATTCAGAGCCCGGGAATAAATATGATAGTACAATATGGTGATGAAAGCACAATGAAGTGGATTTTTTAAACTGCAATTTCATTCATGTTGAAAGCAAAAGAAATGACAAAAGTGTAACAGGTCAGGCAAGTTGGAACATGCAACATTCTACGCGGGGAGGGAGTGTTTGTTTTTTTGATTCTTTTTCATCAGCAAAAAGATCAGTTGCTAATCGTGCGTTAAGAGCAACGGAAATCAAAATGTTCCCGACACCTGCCATGCATATTTGTAGTGAAACCAGGTAGCCAGAATCATTAACAAAACAGATATTATGGTCGTAAACATTCAGATGAGTAAATTTTTGGTGGCCATATCCGTGACTTTAGTTTTTATAGAATATAACTTACGAAAATTTGCATTGTGAGCCAGATTGTCCATGGTGCCCAATGTCAGTAAAATAGGTTGAAAACGTATCAAGTTAGTGACAAAACACTTTAAAAGGTAGGTCACAACCAAGTTAAAGTAAGCACAGGACACAAATCATATGCCGGCGTACATGTATTTTGCACAACTTCAGGGCAGGCAAACTTGTCTGATATAACGTTAGCTCGGAAGGTTTTTTTTGGGGGGGGGGGGGATTCCGCGTAAACAAAATGACGGAGGCAGAAGGACAGGAAAAAAATTATTTGAACACGTTCTGCCTTTTTGAAAAAAAGTCTGACCACGCGACTCAAGATGATTGTTCAATTCAAAAATTCATTTCACTAATAAAGAAGTGAAAACAAAATTTCACAAGATGAAATTATAAGTAAATCTAGGATCAGTAAACTAAAATTTATAGTTTACATATTCATGTATTATGTAAAAACTGTAAAAGGCCGACAAAAAACACAAAAGAAAATCACCCAAGCAATTGATAATAGGCTCAATACAAAAGAAATAAGAATTTCACACAGTAGACCTACTTTTGAAAATCCTTGATCGAAATTCTGCAGTGAACACTTTATTGTCTGTCCATTGAACAATATTGGAATAAAAATTGTCCCTGTTCAAATATATATATATACTGGATTAGTTTTCCATATTTTGGCATGCAATTTCTGTCAAACTTAAGGGGGCGCCACTGGTATCATAAGCAAGACACCTTACCAACAATCCTACTGAATTTCAGAGGAAATTGACCAAATATCGTCGATGATAGTGCATGTTCATAAAATTTTCATATTGTAGGTGGAGCCACCAATATCAAACTTGACCTAGATTTTGTAGGCGTACTTGATACATTTTGAAAGTCACATGAGCGAAATGGTGAAATTCTAGCATATACCACTCCAAAAATACCCAATAAAATTAAATTTTAAATTGTCATATATTTTACTTTATAATATGAGAATTTGAGTGCCCTAAAATTTCAGTCTGGTTGAAACCCTAGTATCAATGGACAGACGGACAGGTGGTAAAATGTGAGCTCTGTAATCTATAATCAGCAGAGTTAACTGTAAATGGTTTTATACATCAGAGGGAACCAGACTAAAATTTAGGTGCCGAATCACTCAAAGCAATCAAGTAACGTAAGTATATAATAAATAGTCCTCGTATGTTTCTTTTGCTGCTTCCTTTAAAATAATAAATAAACTCTCAAAATACAAATTATTGACAATTGTAATTTATATCTGTAAATTTTCGTCGGAATAGTTCCTATAAAAATGTCAATAAATCAATAGTGAGGGTGCGAAGCTCACGAAACAAAAGGGCTCCGCCCGTCACGGTGACTCTCTCTTGTCATATCGGTGCGCTTCGGGTAGACCCAACATTATTCACGTTCACTCATGCGAAATTCAATATGGCGTCAACTAACTGCGCATGTCTGTCCTCATGGTAAAATCCAATCTTATATATTCCGCAGGACCTTTGTCGCGCGGAAAAAAAATCAAACTAGAGGGTTTTTAACACTGAAGGAACCAATGATAGAAGTTTTAACAGGGAGGTGCTTGCATAACAACGGTTTTTAATCCATATGGGCAATTTCAGTGCGGCACTATAAACAGTCAGATCTCAAGGCAAATCTGTTAGCAATTGTAGAAAAAGACACTGCACCAAACAGGCCTATAAGCTTTCCACTCCCCCATCGGGGCACGCGAAACTATTCAATGGCCGTTAAATAATCCCTGCGTAGCTATCGACAATGGTCACGTCGGCTTCTGATACTCAACATGTCTGTTAATATTAAGCGTCAGTAACTTTGTTAGTATCAAACACATAGACGTAACAAGGCACCGATTGGTGTTTTTTTGTTGTCGGAGAATTTGGGCCCATCTCTCTCTCTCTCTCTCTCTCTCTCTCTCTCTCTCTCTCTCTCTCTCTCTCTCTCTGTAATTCGTTTACATATCATTTTGTGCTTGAATATCATGATGGACTTGCTCAATAATTGAGTTTCATCATTTTACAGCAAATTGTTGACTGCATTTTGCCTCTTCGGCTGATGCCATTGCTAATGTTATTTTTGCCTTTTTCAGGTTCCAGTTCTGGTGGTAACCTGGCAGCAGCCGTAGCTTTGAAGCTGCGTGATGAAAATGTTACACCTGGAGTCAAAGCCCAAGTCTTGCTATATCCATGTTTGCAAGCGTTTGACTTTAATACATCTTCATATGAGCGCAACCAGCACGATCTTGTTCTAGATAAAGAACTCATGACGTCAATGTGGCTGTATTATGCAGTTGGTCACAATAAAGATGTCAGAGATGCAATGGTAAATGGACATGTTTCCCAAAAGTTAAAGAGGGATACAAAACTGATGAATTATACGGACACGAACAAATTACCGCTTAAGTACAAGGGAATAAAACGTGAAAACAAAAATAGTAACACTGACGCAAACGGAAGTGAGAAACTATGGGAAATGTACGAACCTATTGTAACCAATCACTACTTTGCACCTCTTATGGCAGATGACTTAAGCGGCCTACCGCCTACGTATTTGGGCACGTGTGAATACGATGTTTTGCGAGATGATGGGTTGCTTTTTCTCTCAAGGTTAAAGTCCGCTGATGTAAAAGTGATACACCAACATTATAGCAAGGCATTCCATGCTCCCCTGGATGTGTCTGATATGGCATATGGAAAGAAGATACTGACAGACGTTTGTCAGTATCTCGACAAACATGTTTGAAATACATTTCCAAATCAAGCAAATGGTCGTCAAATAATTGTTCTTGTATGTCTATTTTTTTACACATGTATTGTTGTTTATGAATGCTTTATTTCAAGACATATCAAGATAGATGATTATAAATTTAGAAAAAAATGATGAGTGATGGTCACGTTTCCCCAAAGCTGAAGGAGAAGAGAATTACGAATCGTACAGACATGAACAAGAAGTTGGCGCGGTACAGTTGAATGAAACATGAAGACAACAATGATAATAATGAGGTAACCGGAAGAGCTAAATTATGGCATAGGCACAAGCCTATTGGCTGCCATCAGTACTTTGCATCGGTTTTTGCTGATGAATCAACGCAGCTCCACCATCATACCTGGGCACGTGTAAATGCGAGGTTTTGCGAGATGACGGAGCACTGTGCCTCTCAAGGTTGAATTCTGAAACCTAGTCCACCTATATTTAATTGAAGCATTCCATGTCCCTCTCGATGTGTCTGATATTGCATATAGCCAGACTATTTGAATCATTTATGCCAGTATTCAACAAACACGTTTGACAGTATATTTGCATAGCAGGCCAATGTTAAAAAAAAGATTCTCATATGTACTCAATAAATTTTGAAATATTACGAATATTTTTCTCATGTTTTATTTGATTAGATGTAAAGATGATATTTTCAATGGGCTGTGGACTCGTATTTTTGAAATAACATTCATATCTTGCATAGCACCAAACAAGTGATTGTTTACTAGCAGTATTCAATAAAACACGTGGTTCATTGATATCCTGAGTTATAATATAGTAGACGATGTGAAAACGAGGATGCCGTGATATAACACTTTGTTTGCCGTGCTATAGTAACTGATATCTCAGAGTGACTCTTCTTTTTATTGTACCTACTCCCACTGAATTACCACCCTAAATGAACTCTGGATTTCTATTTCACCATCATTAATAAAGTACAAGTGTATGGTCCTTTATTTCATTTCATAAAGCAATTACAGCAAAAGTTCACAAAATATATTTCACAAAAATGCAATATTTACTTTTTGGTTCCGAGTTCCTATGGTAGTTTCCATGGTTGATAATTGATGACTCGGTAATTCAAGTACATAATGTACTCACTATCCGCACTGGCCACCAATGCCGCGAATGCCAAATGTAGCAAAGTTGGAAACCTTATCATGCCAATCCTCCACAATTATTATCCTAATGATCCTCGCACCTCTCTTTACTTAGTAGTGTGATATTTGTTGCATAGCACTTGCACTTAAGAAACCTTTGCTCCGTAAAAATAATCCAAATAGAACGTGAACAATTTCAAAAATTGCCCAACACACTGTGAATTTACCTGCTTGCCATCGTCGTTCACTTTCAACCGTGATATACTGATTGTCACATGACCTCATTCTGCCAATCACATTTGTCGGACATCGTTTGTCTGGTGGGGCCCTATGGGGTTTCCACGTTCCAAAAAGCTTCTAAAAAGCTATAGCTGCAGGATAACCAAATATAGGCCAAAGGCATTATTATATTCTTCGGTCTCTGTTTTTTATGAACGATATTTTACGCGTAGGCCTATTTGGAAGGTTGAAACTTACAGCAGAACAATCTTCACACCGGCCCCATTCGCCTCAAAAACGGTAAATTCTGCGGTGGAGGGAGTACACAAGCAAACGGGAACGGCTCACACAAAAGCAATGATAACGTGTGAAAACAGGCCATTGTTGTGCTCCACTCTAACCCACCGAAGGAATCAATTAAATGATTTCTGTAATTGAAAAGCTATTAAAGTGCGGAGTTAAATTTTGAAACACAACCGACGTACGGCAAAGAATCCGGACCCATGATAATGAATGTGTGCTTATGGGTAAGATGCCTATGGGACCGCCGTGAGTACGTTTCCAAGGAAAAGGAAAACCTTTATGGATTGTAGGCCTACGTAGATTCTGTCATCTTGCTATACCGTAACTAAGGAGTAACCAATAGGAAGACTGAATAACAGTGCGTTGTAGGGCCGCAACGCACTCCAGAAATGTACAACGCACTGTTACCACCACCCCCCCCCCCGTAACCAAGGAGTAGCCAATAGGAGTTGGACTTCAAATTTTACAACCACTCTGTCACTTAGAAAACAGTATTTTAATAAACATTGTGTGAGTGTTTGTACTACTGAAATGTGTGGGTTTTTTTTACTAAAATTAAAATAAAATACACGTAGGAGGCTGCCATCTGCCGAGTGCGTCTGTACAATCAATTTTCAATACAGGAGCAGGTGGTGTATCAGCCTTTTTATAGGCCATATGGATTCGTCGTGGGACCCTTGGACTATAATATTTTTGAAGTCGTACACTACAGAGAACATGTGTGATGATTAACATAATCAACGAACTTGGTTTCAACAAATATCATTTATTAGATTTGGACATAGGCAGTAATGTTGTAGCTTTCATATAATAATACATGAACTCGACAAACGGGCTACTGCTGCCCAGCTGTTGTTACGGATGATGAAAATGGTGCGACGGCAAATAACGCAAGTGTGCCCGCTGATGTTCCAGAACCCAATCTAACTGACAAATAGATTTGATAGAATTGACAGACGAAGATCTCTATAATCTTGCAGCGAAAAAGAAATAAAAAATCCACAGACACCCACACAGTGTCGAGAGTTTCACAGCTACTTACGCATTTCACACACATCCAGTTTGCTTACATACTAGTCTTGCTGCGCCGTCTGGTAGCAATGATGGAATTAGCACACAACCTTGATTTTCAGTCAATTTTACTTTACCACCTTGAATAAACATGCAGCAAGCGTAAAAAAAGCTTTGACACAAAAGGGCAATTTTTAAAGAAATGATAAGGCATAATATAACTTAACTCATTTTAGCAAAATCTATCAGTATGACATTATTAATTATTATTGATATTTATATTAGCCGACATCTGGTGAAACCTTCAAAAATGTATGATTAAACGCCATGAGGACTATTTCTAAGTGGTCTGCAAGACGCCAGTGTGGACAAGGAGAGTATACATTCCACATTTTGTGGTTGAATAAGTATCAGAATGTCGACAGCTTCACGAAATTACTCGAAAAAGGGCAGGAAATTCTCTTTATCGATAGCAAACCAAACATCTTGTTGAGACGGCGTCATGAGAATCTAATATTTCTCACGGACAGGAGCAAATAAGGCTGGTAAGAACACGTTATAGGTTTATGTTTAATATGTTCGGCAGTTTGCCATTTTTCCTATGTTAAATGGCTACTCCAGAGGATGATCTATCTATCTATCTATCTATCTATCTATCTATCTATCTATCTATCTATCTATCTATCTATCTATCTATCTATCTATCTATCTATCTATCTATCTATCTATCTATCTATCTATCTATCTATCTATCCATCCATCCATCCATCCATCCATCCATCCATCCATCCATATATCTATCTATCTATCTATCTATCTATCTATCTATTTGTCTGTCTCATATATATATATATATATTATGATGATATACAAGTTACCTTTGCAGCAGCTATCATCCGAAAGTTTAAAGTCAAGCCGTTGGAAATGACGTGACTTTCTTGGGAATTGAAGCAAGCTCAGGGAAATACTGCGTGTGATTATTTTTTCCTGTGGAATACAGATTATACAGCATGTCTCGCAGGGATGTCCCATCAGCCAATCCGCAGAATTAAATGAGTTGCTTTGACGGGCACTCTGGTTTGATTGGTCCTAAAACAATCTGCCATATGTTTTTCATCGCTCGCCACACATCTTTAAAATCAAATAAACAGTATTTGTAGTGCTGTTGAAAGCCCCAAAGTAAGACTAAAAATCGGAGGATAATGAAGTAAGTGCAGGCACAGGTGGTTATTTGCAGTCAGTTCTTAAACATGATAACCTTGCCAAATAAAGTACAAACACAGAAATAGAAAAGGAACAGAAGCAAGAAAATAGCAGTTTCCTAATTAAGATACGAACTAGCAATTCCAATGTATCTGCTCCTTAACCTGCATGTTTTGTTTTTCACATGCGAAGTTTCATTCTCAAGCCACTTTGGAGAGAAATGTTGACTTTTCGAGATCGTAGCTTGCTCTCCATTTACAGAGAACTTATTTCCGAGTAACTTTCCTATACCTTCAACTACACCTTTTAGCCACTAGCTACAAGACAAGTGTGTTGCTAAGCAAGAATGCCACACACTGAACATTTCGCAACCAGATGTGTCCATCTGCAAACCCTTTTTGTCGGTTGTGAAGGTTTGAAATATCAAATGGCTATAATTTGCATAATTTTCAAAATATTCGCTCCTCTTAATAAAAAGGCAAGACTCTGGAGGTAAAAGTTTGGGGTTTCCAGGTAAAATAGTGTCCAAATGAAATGTCGGACAAATTGCTGAGAAAGAAAGAAAGAAAGAAAGAAAGGAAGGAAGAAATAAATAAATAAAGAAAGAAAGAAAGAAAGAAAGAAAGAAAGAAAGAAAGAAAGAAAGAAAGAAAGAAAGAAAGAAAGAAAGAAAGAAAGAAAGAAAGAAAGAAAGAAAGAAAGAAAGAAAGAAAGAAAGAGAGGTAATATATGTGTGGGCACACAGACATAACAAGCCGAGGGCTTATGCTGCTTCTTCTCCCGATGTACAATCATACCAACTATATTTCGTACTATTATTACTTGAATATCATACTCATACAGATTATATATACATACTAGTATTAACAAATTTACACCAACATGAACAAATGTCCTCGCCTTATTCAGTTCCCATAACCTTAGAAGATGTACATAAACGTTTGTGGTATTTCCAGAAAGGACTGCGCTGGACAGGTGTGAGTTATCAGAATCAACGAATGGAGTCCCTGGAACCATGCTTGCCAATGGACAAGTATACTAGTGTATGATGTTTAATTTTCCCGAGCATACAACAATGCATATCTAATCACCTGAAACAATATGTTGATGCAAAGTGCTATATCTGATACCCTCACACTTTAGGCACTTACGAGGTCTGGCTGAGAAGGTCCCAGCATAGCTGTGAAAGACCCATACAAAGTCGATGGTCTTCATTTATTTCTCTACATAGACACCCCACCCCCACCCCCGGTTTACACACTTTTTGCCAGCGATGCTGCAAGGCCGGGATGCCGGTCAAGAAAAACTTTTCTTCCACCCCCAGTCATTCAAAGTGAAAATGACGTCATCATTACTAGGAAAATGGTGACAGGCTAGTTTCGTTTTCAGCTTTGGGAAACAGGTGGAAGTGGGACTTGGCTAAACCGGGTGAATAAATGGTCAATCAGTTTGAAGCCACAATCATGGATCGCCGACATGGCAACCACCAATTTGTGAACAGTAGCATTGTCTTGGTGGAACAGGACTCCTCAGTGAGCATTCCCCATCGGTTAGCTTTGATAGCTTCATGCAACTGTCTCAGAAGTCAACATAGTATCTTCCATTGATAGTCTGGCCTTTTTCAAGATAGTCAATCAGCAGAATACCCTTGAAGTCCTAACTACTTAAGTCATCACCTTTCCAGCCGAAGGACACCCCCCGCCCCCTTTGGCGGTTTTTGTTGGGGAAGGGGGATCCTGGATTCTTCCGTTGTTTAGACCGAATTTTGGTTTATGGTTCAAAGTGATGAATCCAGGTCTCATCCATGTTTACAAATCGGGCCAAAAATCACCGGGATCTGCTTCAAAACGGCATTAATTGTCACGGTATGCAAGGAATCTGCACATTTTTGATCTTGTGTCAAGAGCTTTGGCACCCATCTTGCAGAAACTTCTGTCATTCCAAGCTCTTGGCGATGGTGTGCTCAACCCTCTCATGAAAGATGCCCAGAGCACTGGCAATATGTCGAGTGGTCATTTGTAAGTTAATGGAACATTTGGCTGGTATCACGGTATAATTAAACATTGTAAAAAGCACGAATCCAAGAATGGTTATATAACTACATGTATTTTTTACAAAGTTTTCACGTCAGTAATTGAAAGCCAGTTCCTGTAATATTTGGAGAAAGGCAAAGTTTTGGGAAAACCTCAGGGAGCATGAATAAATTTTCGCTGTTTAGAGGATCACGTTTAAATACGTACGGGTCTCTGCTCTTTTACGAAAATATTTTAAGAAAACAATGGTTAGCATTCTTGGCTATTTCCCAGAGGTTTTGACAGGGTTAATACAAATATTCTATTTATGTAGCTTTGAGATAAAGGACTACAGGGCAAGGCACGGCAACGTGCTAAAGGGCTTTATAATAAGGCAAACAACAAGGTCATATTTGGACCATACGAGACTTCTTGGTTTGATGTAATGCAAGGCGTGAATCAAGCTTGTGTACTATCTCCCACTTTCTTGTCTGTGCTCATGTCGGATCTAGCAGCTGTGTTGTATAGTTGTGAGATGGGTACCTTTTTGGCTCCGAGAAATTTCCCTGCCAACTTTATACCGATGACGTGTGTTTATGAGCTGACAGTGAAGCTTGTCTGGAAAATGATAAACGTAACGGATGCCTTTGATACAAATGGAACACGTCTTTAAATGATGAAAAAATAAGAAGTGACGGCATTTGGTTAACATCTAAATTACATGAAGACACTGAAGATAGTATGTTTATTTCTGAATGCTCTATCTACAAGTATTAGGTATAATATTTTCTTGTTATTTAGGAGAAGAAAGTCACATAAAGGTGCACCTTAAAAACAAGGCAAGGCACCTCAGAGGATATGTATGTAGTATACTGTCATCAAACAATGATATTAGGGGAGTATATTTTGAGTCTCTTTTGGGTAAAGACGAACTATAAATTTATATGATTCAGCTATACATACTAAGGAATATTGCCTTTGGTCGGAATTGACTTGGAATTGCTTCATTAGGACTACGGTTTGGATATGGTAATGACACTGTCTAATTTGGAACTAGTATTTAAGAAAGTGCAATTCTACCTTTTTTAATCCCATGGGATGCTCGTTATGCTACATGATTCGAAAGAAAAGACTTGAAGATTTTATTTCATAACACAAGGCCACAGGCCTATCAGTACATGATTACATTTAAATAATGCTAGAACAGACTGATTTTCCAACAGAAAATCAAATGTCTCCCGGTGGAACACTTACGTCTCTGAATAAGCTACAGATGATAACAAATTACAAATGACCAAGTTTGCTTGAAAATTACTATCCTATTTTAGCTCTCACCTAGATACATTACTCTAGCAATTTTCATAAAGTTCTTCAACACTTATTGCAGAGTAACCAATTTCACATGAATGACCCTGTGACCTTGAAAATTAGGTCAAGATCATCCAAATACAATCCCAACCTTGGTCTTACCTTGATACATAATCCTACCAACTTTCATCAAATTCCATCCTGTTCTTCATGACTTATCGAACGGAAACCAATTTCACATGTGACCCTGTGACCTTGAGAATTCGCTCAAGGTCATCCCAATACAATCCCAACCTAGGTCTTGCCTAGATACATAATCTTACCAAGTTTCATCAAATTCCATCAAGTTCTTCAAGACTTATTGCATGGAAACCAATTTCACATAAGTGACCCTGTGACCTTGAAAATTAGGTCAAGGTCACCCAAATACAATCCCAACCTAGGTCTTGCCCAGATACATAATCCTACCAAATTCTGTCAAGTCTTTCAAGACTTATCGCACGGAAACCAAGTGTTGAAGAACCTGAACAACAACAAGCGGAAGAAACGGGCACTAAAACAATGCCCCCGGCTTCCACCGGGAGACATAATTGCATGGATAAAGACACCATATTTTAACACATGCATTGCAACGCAACACAGGGCAATCAATACTTGATGGGACAAACCTTCTTTTTTTTTTTTTGTTTTTTTTGTTTTTGTTTTTTGTTTTTGTTTTGTTTTTGTTTTCAAATTCTGCAATGATTGGTAATTTTTAGCACCAAGCCGTTTCAAATGCCCAGGTCTGCCGTAAATGACCCATGAAACTTGCCTGAAAAAGCTAACACCTCTTGCTGGATTCCCCTCATTTCAAAACGACCCAAGGCTTTCAACACGAACAGAGGCAAATATACAAACCAGTTAATACATGTTCAAAGGCACATGAAAGATGGAATAAATGAATCTCAAAATAAATAAAATAAAAGAATGAATGAAATAAAATTGAAATTAATAGAATAAAAATAATGCACTTAGCAGCATTTGAAATTTTAAATCTTTAAAATCTTTTGAATGATAGACAGAAACACGAGTCCAACCTCTTAATACACAATCATTGTTGTGCCTTGTGCAGCTTATAATTGGTAAACAAAAGCCCCAGTGTTTTAGATTATATTAGGTATGGTCATTTCAAAAGTTAAAGCTTGATCATTTTGAAATTATGATCGAGTATGCGAATAGCATCATAATAATCATGTAAAGGGTTATTAACTTGGGCGTCGCGCTCTTTCAACACATCAAGTCTGTCTGTACTAATTGAGCGTAGCCATTCACGGTACACATTTGACATTTATTAAATGCGAGAACTTTCAGTGCCAGTCACATATTACATATACTTGTTAAAACTAAAATGATAGTATTAAGGACAGGTAAGACACCAAAAATAAATCCCACTTTAGTCAATCCTAGCTCAAAATGTATTTGCGTTAGAATAACATATCATATATGTGTGTACTCGTCATACTCCAAAGAATTTATATGTTCCGTATTTGGGTGTCTGTGATGTTAATTGTTGAATAAACAATTGAATGTTGACCGCAAAGCATCCACCCCATAAATGTCGATATAAGTCACTAATTATTTGTGATAAAATCATAATTACACTTGGATCTTAATCCTGACATATTGGCAACAAAAAACGATCCTGCGATATTTTATGTTTGGTTTAGTTTTTCTGTTATCCATCCTCAAAGTTTGACGTTTCAATTTTCCCTTTGATTTTCAAGATGTTCATTTTCTTCATTTCATAGAAAAAGAACGAAGCAAAATTTAGAAAATCGCTGAATCGTTTTTGCGGTTCAGACATTAAAGAATCAAAAGCCGTTAACCGGATTAAATTTCGCCCAGCCGTTTTCTTGGAATAACCATTCTTAGGTGGGGCTCTCGTCCTATTATCCTTTCTGAGAAAACAAGCTTCAAAGGCCTTTGATGTTGATCATTTGCCTCTCAAACAATACCATTTGCTCAAGTTGAGTTGATATTTGTACAAAACGTAGCAAATATCGTCCCTGAACATTTGGGGAGGTTGTCAATCAATTCTTGGCCAATCACATGAATAAAAGAGCCTTTGAAGTACGGAAAACATTATTCAGCGATCTGTCAAACGGCGATAGCGACAGTCTGGTTTCAAAGTGTGACGTCATGGAGGCGGCCCTTCCGGCCCCGTGACCTCTAGCCTGGCAACGAAAGTTGTTTTGCCTTGCCTTGCTTCGGTGGGGCGGCCTGCGGCCGCTCATGGTCAGTGCACGGATGGCGGGTTTGGTCTTCCGCCCCCTACCTCTTCACCCCATTTTTAGGGATTGTGTTTTATTGTATTTACTCGTCTTGTATCTGTATACTTTATGTAGTTAGCTTGTTAGACTTGTCTTTACACTTTACTTAGTTAGCTTGTCATTATTTTGTAGTTATTTTCTCAATGAGTTTCATTTCTCTTTCCAACCAGAGCTTTGTAACGCTAGTTTGTGTGTTTTCTCTTGTGTTCACGTTTATGCTTATTTCAATGTGTTTATTTGTACTTTTATTTCCTCATCCCTGGGTTCCGATAAAGTATTATTATGTGCGTGGGTATCGTTGATTAGGGTGTGAGTTTTTTTCCCCCGCCAGCTTTGGTGTGCAGGACCACTGGGGTAATCCATCGCGGCACGGCCTTTGAAGTTTGAAGGGACATCGTCTGACGATTCCCGCTCCTCTTGAACATTTAAAGTCTCCCTTCATTAGAACGCAAAACAAGCAAGATAACTATAAAGCAAACCACTAACGCTATGATATGTTACTATGTTTGCATCTTTTCCCTGCCCACAAGCATACTTTCGGCATGCTGCCTTATTTCGCATTGCCGCCCTGATACCACTGTCTTTGTGCCATGGGCCGTTGCTACCTGCAGCCACGTGACAGGCTGTTAAGTATGATTGACGGGTGAAAACCAAAAGAATGACACATGGACGTTCGGATGTCCACATGCCCGTGTGGTTTTTGGCGTTTTTCTCATATTTCTACTTTAGTTAAAAGCTCGAAATTTTGACAACTAATAGAAAGGACATTCATCTTGTAAAAACCGTTAAAATGTCAAAATTGGCCATGCAAAGGTTTTTGGTGTCTGAAGTGTCCTTAATAAAATTATAGATTAAACATATATGATGAATTTCTGATTTGCGGAGCATGTATTATAACTTCTACAAATTTTGACTGAAAAAAAAGAAAGAAAAGAAATACAACTACTACTAATGATGATGATGGCGACGTACAATTTTCTTTTGTATTTTCTTTGTATGTTTATCATCATTATCATCTTTTAAAAATAAAACATTTTTTTGCAAATATTACCGAAAAATCATTCTTTATTACAAATGCGAAGTATTCATCGAGGTCTACAGTAACTCACGTCAAGCATACAGAAATGTGAATACTAGAGAACTGTTGCATATTTTCGACAGCGTTGCTCTGTGAAGAGAGAGTCGCTTATTCTCTGACACTTGCTCATGACAGCTTGATTTGCTCTTCAGCAAATTCAAATAGAACAAAATTTTCGATCCAGAACAAAGGTGACAACAGGTTATTGTATTTATCCATTTTTGCTCAAATATGAAATATCGTAGCATCGTGATGCGTATTACATAAAACCGAACTTGCAACTGCGAAAATATACATCTTTATTAGCTTCACGAAGCATGCAACATTTTTTTTTTCAAAAAAGGGCTTGGCATTGATTTGGATGTGCACCTCCTCTGAGAATTCCTTTAACATGAAAACAACTTAATCCAATAAGTAAGCATATGCAAAGGACAACACGATAACTTCTTTTAATGTTTTACTGAACTTTATAAATGCGTGTTGCTTTCATATCAAGTATCTAAATGACATTTTAGACCACCTTTGTTCATTTCACTTCTGAATATAGTATACACGTGGATCTTGAAGCAAAGTATACTTGCACACGCACGCACATGCATGTATGCATACATATATAAATCCATGCATGCATGCATACATACATATATACATACATACATGCATGCATGCATGCATACATACATACATACATACATACATGCATACATACATACATACATACATACATACATACATACATACATACATACATACATACATTCCCTTGGTGCAATTCTAGTGCTACAGTTTTCGCAGACATTTCTCAATCTTCATTCAACCTATGTAAACCATGACAAAGGTGAAGAGCAATTTACGCACATAGCCTGGGAACGTTGGAAGTGGTGTTGTTATCAAGATTTATGAAAAGGTGTGTCAGTTTAAGTCACAGGTTGATATGTGTTTAACTGTAGGAACGCAAGCATTTCATGCCAGCGACCTAAATTTGCGAATATACCACAAGGGAAAGCAACATCATAAATAAGAAACTTGTATACCACTTTAAAGTGTGGGTACTTCAGCTAGTTCTAATAAACACTGCTCCACTGATAACGTAACGCCTCAGGTCAATCGTAAGATATATAGAGAATAAATTCTACACATGAAGCTAACAAATCTAATCCAGTCATGTATATGGCGTGTAACTGACATGTTCCTAGCATTGTCAACAATGAGCAATGTCTGACAAGTAACATCACAGCCGCAGATGTCTCCATCACAGAATTGCTGTTTTTAAGATTAGCACAACAATCTGTTCGTTGTGTGGCTAAGCCATGGCAGAGTCTACATTAATAAAATATGATATGATCATAATTTTAACATAAATACCACTTTTTACGAAAATCTACCCCTTAGCAACGGGGTACCAATGGCCAGGGTGCAATTAAGAGGGATGGGCACATGATATTTAAAATGGTATACACTGACATAGTATTAATTGGTAAAAAGTGATTGGGGGACTACAATCCGCTTTGCATCGTACATAGATCACTCCTTGCGTGGTATATACCGCTTATATTTTCATGTTTGGCAGATAAAAAACTTCAATTTAATTATTCATAATTTTAAAATTCATGTTCCTCGCACTAAAACTACAGATAAACCACTCCTTTTGAATAAATCAAGTCATTCCTCCCGCTGCTTTGAAACTGAAATATGCATGAAATATATCACGTGACACAAAACCTGTTTACACATGACGCATTTTTACGCACCGTAGCAAACACTGTGTTGATATAAATGCACACATACACCACATAGGTCTTTGGCCCGGACTAACCAAAGTGAACAGCCAGCAAGGAAAAACTTGTACACAACTACGCGCACTGGGAAAAACATGGAGAATGCTTTCATTTCTGCACCTGTTACACTTTGCTGTATCCAGTATTCACCATACAATGTGCCACCATACAAAGTGCGAATATTCATGCCGGTTTTTCATTGCGAGGGACACCCACATATGCTGTGTGTCTGCTGCATATAATATGCCGCTCCATGTTTTATAGGTACATTCATTTTACAGCGTTCTGTGCTTTTGTGTTCCTGTTAGGACCATAATGAGCGTGTGTCAGTCACTTACTGATTGTTTGATATAATTGCAAATTAAATATTGCCATTAAGAGCAATAGCTACGAATGAGTCAATATGCTGGATGTTTATACAAATCATTTATAATAATGTCTAAAATTATAAAGCGTTCAGCTTCCATACAGCAAGCTTACTCATTAACTGAGTAAACGGTAGCACAATGCTCCTTTTCAACTTAGATCCCTATTCAGCTAGTACCATAGTCATGTTTATGGACATATCTCATTAACCTAAAAAATACAATGCCTGGAAACAGTGCACCTAAAATATAAGAGAAAAGGCTTACTTATATATCTTAACAATATTTCAATACTTGCTTAAGATTTCATACATATCGGTCACCAATGAGATGTCAAAAATAATATCACATGTGATGTCTTCTAGATTTACGTTTTGAAAACTAACATCTCATACATGTTTGTCTAAATACTGGCAAATGTCATTGAGAAGATTATCAGCATATTCCATATCCGGGATATCCAATGGTGCATGCAATGCTTTGTCGTAATGTTGATGCATTACTTGGACGTTAGCAGATTTCAACCTTGAGACAAAAAGCAAGCCGTCATCTCGAAGAACATCGTATTCACATGTGCTCAGATACGTAGGCGGAAGTCCGCTAACGTCATCGGCCATGAGAGGCGCAAAGTAAGGATTGGTTATGATTGGCTCGTATGTTTCCCATATTTTTTCATTTCCGGCTGCGTCACTTTGGTTATTCTTTCCTTTGCTGGTTAGGGCATTATACTTTGGTGGTAACTTGTTCATATCTGTATAATCCAAAAGTTTTGTGTCTTTCTTTAGTTTAGGAGAAATGTGACCATTTATCATCGCAACATTGGCGTCTTTGTTGTGACCAACTGCATAATACAACCACATTGACGTCATTATCTCTCTGTCTATGTAAATATCGCTCTGATTTCGTTCATATGAAGACGTTTTGAAGTCAAACGCTTGCAAGCATGGATAGAGCAAAACTTGTGCCTTCAGTCCAGGTTTGAATCTTTCATCACGCAACTTCAAAGCCACCGCAGCAGCCAAATTACCTCCAGCACTGTCACCTTCAAGGAAAATGTGATAATAAAGACTTTTGTCAAAAAAGCCGTAAAATTTGGTCCCCAAACCTGTGTCAGAATTACAGTTTACTTGATTGAAGATACATATATGTACGTAGTGATAATAAATAAAATAAATGAATTAATAAAAAGGAATACGCTGTGTGCATAATGGCGATTTTTTGAAAACACATTCGATCTCAATGCAACTATAACATAAATAAATGTTTACCAACCTTTGCATATTTTACGATGAGAACGGGGCCTGACCGAAAAAATACTTACAACTTGTGATTTAAGACTTCAAATGAGTTACTTAAAATCTTTCGCCAGTGGTAATGTCATCATCTGACCTGGCGTAGATATGGATAATCACTAAATTGAACCTTTGATTTACTTGAATTAATTTTACTAAATTGCTGGCATGTAAATCCTACCAACCTGCTACAGCAATAAGTTTTGAATTCACGTTGAATTCTTTAGCTCTCGTTATGAATGCTTTTGTCGCTTTCACACAATCATCAAACGGCAGAGGGAATGGATACTCCGGAGCTAGCCTGTAGCTGAAATGGAAACCAAATATTAAATTGTAATATGGACATATTCTGGGGAATACATTGTCACAACAGGTCTTCATTAGTTTACAAACCTGTTACATATACTAGCTACTACTATCGACACTTAAAAGGCAGGGGTATTTCGTGTGACGTGTGATTGAAGATGGTGATCGAAACGCGTGATTCTGGATTTTAATTTTTTTATGGCCTGTGACGTCAAATTTCCATTTGGTGTGACGAGTGCCCAGCTGCTCTCCTAGAAAAATGAAGATTCTACTTTTCAAGACCTACAGATATGGAAGGGAAATAGGAAGAAAACATACGCAATGGACGCGACGATAAATCCAGTCTTTGCCATCCTCTTCGTCACGTGATCCATTTCATCTGCGAGTTAAATAAATGTTGTGAATTTAGATAATGAACCGTTCATCTTTACTGTATCGGGTCCTTTCATAAAAGAATGAGGAAATCTTGCGAACACACATACACACACACACACACACACACACACACACACACACACACACACGTACGTTAGTACAAGAACATTGTCGGGGAATTGGGCACGCGGGAATTGCCAAATAAATCGTTACCCTCAGGCCTAATGTTCTCTGTACATGTATGCTAACCGACGTCAAATGCAGTTTTACTTACTTCTATGACGTTAAAACTCTCCGGGCGGGCAAAGACC
>OZ026621.1:13175126-13185126 GCA_964020975.1 Hermodice carunculata
AGACCATTCATTCAAGAATCACTAACCTTAGACTTAAAAGAACACTGAAGTCCCATTATATATTATATTTTTGGGCGGGTGGGTCTAAGTTAGTAACACACATGATTAAATCAAATGTAATAGCACGCCCGAAGAATTCCCATTTTATGTTAGGATATACTCTGAAATCTGCCTGATTACGCTCAGTGGCATCCCATGGGAGAACAAAGCGGTGGCTTGAGAAAGGATCATGGGAATGCCAATTGCATGTGACAGCTTATTTTTACATTTGCCATACAAAGCTTTCTTCGTGGCTTGTTACCACATGAAATTGTATAAGTACAATTGCATGGTTATGGTTACCATATTCCATGTTAAAATGTACATATAATATATATATATATATATATATATATATATATATATATATATATATATATATATATATATATATATATATACATATATATATATATATATATATATATATATATATATATATATATATATATATATATATATATATATATACATATATACCCAAGAACCTCTGGGGCATTTTTTTGTCCTTGGCTTGGGTGATTTGAAGACTGACATCTGGGACTTGCCATTCAGATCAGGTCCCTGCACACACTTACTGCCTCACTACACTTGACTGGTCATCAGCAAGAACAATGAACTGGCCATTGTCAGCAGGACCTCTTTTGGAATGTGAGAAAAACATTTACCATAGTATTGTAACATAGCCTGGTCAAATGGAATGGGCATCATTGCAATGAGTATAATAGGAACATGTATGATTTTCTGCCCCCCCCCCCCAAAAAAAAAGTTTGTTGTCATGTTCTCATGGAATCATTTTACAACACAATTGGTGATTGGTCGGCTGAATACAGCATTCTGATTTGGAGGTTGCATTTGATGGCTTCAGGCTATGGAGGTGTCCACACAATTTCCACATACATTGCCTCATTAAATAACTTTCTGAAATTTGTAAATACAAGGGAGATAAATTCAGATATATATTCCTTATTACATAGGCTTCAAAATAATGTATAATATTATAAGACTTCTGTCTCCCTTTAATTCAAACTAAAAAAATACGTTTTGACTATATTTTTCAGGTACATAGTCTCAATATACAGCACGATTGTAGATACATTCAAAGACCTATACGAAGAGGTAATATACAATATACACCGCAGAGTTGTGGAGGAAAATGCCAGATATATCCCTCACTATAGATGGCTGGACTTCCATTAGCAATGACAACTATATTGGTGTCACAATTTATGGGTTAGATGCTGAATAGAATGATCACTTGGCGTGTTTGGAAATAGCCAAGGAGGAGGAGCGTCACACAGCTGCTTATCTGACGGAAGCAATCCAAGACATATTGAAACAAGTGGAACTTGGAAGACCAACCACAGCTTACAATAGTTACTGATAATGCTACCAATATTAAAAAGGCAATAAACCTCATGAAAAAAACAAACCTCTTAGGCCTATGTTTTGCCCACAACCTATAACTCAGCATAAAAGTAGTTTTGTGTTTGCCCGAAATGTCAGGGATTATCTAATCAGTTAAACGTCCGCTTTGCTACTTTAAACACAGCACTGTGAGAAACAATCAGCTTGCAAACATGGCAACAAAAATGGATATGGGACACAAAACTCTAGTTCCAGCATGCGAAACCCGCTGGAACGACTAGTATTCTATGTTGAATGGGGTTAGAGAGAAGAAAATGTAATTAATGCCGTTCTCTTGGACAGCTCAAATGCTCAAGACCGAAAACTTGTTCCGTCTACTGATCAGCGGTGAGAAATAAAGAGCCTGTGTGCAACCACCCGTCAAAATTACAGACAAAATGGGAGGACACCCTACACCGCTGTGTCTTATTGTTATCTAGTTTTGGCGAATATGTCTTCAAATATACTTTTTATTCAGACGACCGCCCAATCATACAGGCTTGCAGGAAAACTGTGGCTGAAAGCCTTGATAGTCACTTTGACGAGAAAACACTTTGTGAGCTGATGCTAGTTGCACTTGTATTAGACCCAGGTTCAAGAGTTTACTATTCCTGAATGCAAAATCTCAGAATGCAGCTCACGCATTAGTGAAAGAAACATTGACTATTTAAGTGACTTAAGCACACACAACGGCAGGAATGGTTCTGTTGAACCAACTTCTGCCCCTCCGCCTCCAAAACAGCGACAGTTTACTGATGCTGATTTACATGTGCTCATCCTCATGCCGATTGGCTGTTGCCACAGACGAGGCCCACGCCAGACAGCCAGCCTACCCATGTGACATTTGTACCAGCGCAGTGGCCAGAAACTAAAGCCATCCTCTGTGACAAGAATTGCAACCTATGATTACATATAAAGTGAGGTGATGTTACCCCAGATTTCTACAAGTATATGTATCACAGAGGACAGGACTTTGATTGGCTCTGCCCAAAGTGTAATCTCAAGCATCTGCCTCTCATTGACGCCTCTCACACGTGCCATCTCAGACTCTGACATCTCATTACATGTATTATAAATCGCTCCTTGCAGTGTTGATGCATCACGGAATTCCAGTGCAAATGATGTAAAAACAAATATTTTTGAAAATTTGAGAAATGACTATCCTTACACTTTCGTTACAGCCTTTCTAAGTATCAACAGAGTGCGACATGAAGTCATACATATTCGGAACCAACTACAGCGAATATCTGTGGATATATTTTAGGAATAGGTTAGACTAAAATTGATGATACGTTGCACAATTTCACGTAGACGGTTATAGACTGAGACCGCAACGATAAGGGTGGCGGTGTGACCCTTGACATTATTTCAGACATCCCCTACCAAAGAGTATACGGCAGCATGAAACAGCATAAGTTCAGTTGGGCACCATTGAGGTTCATGCAAATTGTTGTTCTAAGTACCTTGTCATGAGTGCCGTTAAACCACAAAGATTAGCAAATAACACTTTCACGAACGCCCTGTCTAGTCTTTTTTATACAGAGCACGCAAATTATGATGAATTCTATTTACTGGGTGATCTAAACTAGGACGATTGGGCGAGTTGCCAAATACTTGAGAACTCTTCTGACAATTACAAGTTCTTACAAAACTTAATCCTTGGTGTTTTCAACGAACATGCACCTTTAAAAGTTGCGAAGGTTAGAGCTGAAGAACCTCCCTTCATAACCAGCTCTTTATGAAATGCAAGTCGTGACAAAATCAAACTACACAGGAAGTTAAAAAGCAAAGATCAAGAGATGATTGGAACAACTGTAAGAGACCACGAAAACTTACACCCAAGATACGTGAACAAGCCGTCAGAGACTATTTCAAAGACAAATATGATGGTGGACCAAGGAATACTAATTTCTGGAGAGCCAGCAAGCCATACGTCAGCGACAAAGGAACAAATAAAGAACGGCACTATAATGATCAAGGTTGAAGACAAGATTATAACAAACCCGAATGAAGTTGCCAACCTCATGAATCAGTTCTATACTGACTGTACATTCGGCATTGGAGGCCAAACCAAACCAATTCCCCGTGATCTCTCAGACAGAGACTTTTTCTCCGAGTGTATTGATTAGTACAAGGACCATCCAAGCATTATGAATATCAAGGCAACAGGTTGGGACACTGTTCCTATGAAGTTATAAAACCTTATTGTGCCGGACTTATCCAATCACATTTTGGGACTTGACAATCAGTGCATTGATAGAAGTTGTTTCCTCTATGAAGCCAAATTGGCTGAAACTGCATTCATATATAAAAAAGGAAAACCTCTTACTTGGGACAAATTACAGACAAATAAGTGTGTCGACATCATATCCAAAATTGTGGAGACAATTAATCTCTTACAGTTTACATCTTTTGAGGACCATATATTGTATCCCGAAGTATCTGCCTACAGGACAGGAGATAACTGTCAGTGTGTCCTTCTGCGTTTGATTGAAAACTGGAAGCAAGCTTTATAAAAACAAAAATACGCTGGTGCTTTGATGATGGATTTAAGCAAAGCAGTTGACTGTATACATCACCACTTGACCATAGCCAAGTTGTCTAGTAATGGTCTATCCTTATATTCCTGTCCTTTTTTTTAGTCATATCTTATCCAACAGTAAACAGATAGTAAAAATGTCAGGTGTAACTATTTTTGAATGGACTAGCATTGTGAAGGATGTTCCTCAGGGCTCAATCCTAGGCCCGGCCTTCTTCAGCATCTTCACACCTTCTTTTGGTGGCTCCTCACATCAGTCCAGTCAGATTACGCAGTTGATAATATTTTTTCACCATTCAAACAACGAACCAAGATGTGACAAATACCTTGAAGTCCAAAGGAAAGACTGCCACTAAACAGTTCTAGGACAAGATGGAAGCAAACGCCTCTAACTTCAATGCTTATCTTATTAACGACTGTAATGACGATATCTCTCTCATCATAGATGGAGAAAATCTAAATTTTGATAATGATGTCAAATTACTCGGAGTTACCGCAGAAAGTCGGCTAAATTTTAACAATCATACCAGGCAGTGTGTAAAAAAAAAGTACACAAGTTAAAATTCTAGAGAGTCTATCTAAAAATTTGGATGTGTCATCTAGACTTAACATATTTAAATCCTTCACTTTATCTCACTTCAACTACAGTTCCTGAGGATGGAACTTTGGTGCTTTACCGCATTTAAAATTAGTGGAAAGACGTCTGCGTAGTGGTCTGATGATAGTCTGCAACTACTTTCACGGTAATTATCAGACTCTGCTAAAAAAGTTGGACTTGATGCGTGTCCCATTTTCGAGACCCGGCCGTTTCGTGACCCCCCCCCCCCCGCCCCCCCCCCCCCGCATCGTTTGGTGCTAGTGCTAAATTATTTATACATTTTTCAAAATTATCAAGAAATTTAAATAAAATCTGGCAAAATCGGTAGTTAGGAGTATGACTTACCAATACTGCCTATTACCCAGCCTCCACCATGGATATAAATAACTGCTCTGCTCACGTTTTCACTTTTAGTCGGCACATACAGTCTAGCGTCAACACCGTCCAACGTGATATCTGAAACCTATGTAAATCAACAATCATCTAAAAATATGTTCCTCATAACATGTTCAAGATATGCATGCGCCCTAAAAGCGTTGTTTGCCTGAATGGATTTTTCTTTCCTTCTAATGAAACGTCACTTGTAAATTCTGTCCACCTCAAAGTAAGTTGAACTTTTAAATGAATTATGCATATTTCATAAGACGACATCATCATCATCATCATCATAATCATCATCATCATCATCATCATCATCATCATCATCATCATCATTTTTAAAATTTATTATTATTGTTATTAATAATACCATATACCTATCGCCATTATTATTACTGTTACTACCATTATGACGGAAAAAGGAAGATCAGTAATTATCCAATAATTCTTTAAAATGACATTTATTATTTTATTTAATTGCCACCTACATGTCGTTAACTTTTACCTTGACGTCGGGATCCTCAGGGATGCTCTCTTCCAGATAGCCTCCCAGCTTTCTGATCATGGTGATCCGATGAACTAAACCAAGTTTATCGGTCAGATAACTCTACAAGGATGGATAAATATATATATATATATATATATATATATATATATATATATATATATATATATATATATATATATATATATATATTGTATTTGTGTCTTTTTGTCCAGAACCACTTCCTAATAGTCATTACCCTATTCCGCAGTCCAAGTTTATCGGTCAGATAACTCTACAAGGATGGATATATATATATATATATATATATATATATATATATATATATATATATATATATATATATATATATATATATATATATATATATATATATATATATTGTATTTGTGTCTTTTTGTCCAGAACCACTTCCTAATAGTCATTACCCTATTCCGCAGTCCGAACTCTTTACTCTCCATGAGCTAACCGGCCACTGTCTAACCTATATAAATATAAGAGTACTATCGTCCATACTGCACACGTTCTTCTGGAGAATTTTGACATAGACTGTAATGGCCCAAATAAATTATAGGGTCTTTAGCGGGTAATTACTCAGAACATGTTTCGGAGCCTATAAATATAAATAAATGAATAAATAAATACATACATGTGTATGAATATATATATATATATATATATATATATATATATATATATATATATATATATATATATGTGTGTGTGTGTATATATGTATATGTATATATATATATATATTCTTATAGTAAGGTACATAATTATTGAATATATATTTTACAGATATGTTTGAACTTTACATTTGTATAATATTATCTGATATGATAAATTTGTACTGCATATTCACTTACAAATTGGAATTTTCAATGAAACTAAAATGAATACTAACTGTGCAAAAAATTGACATTTTGCCCGTGTAAAATATATTTTAATCAAAAGAAGGACGTGGAAGATGATAAGCCAATACATACCACCGACTTGCCAAATTTGATATACTTCAAGAAACTTTTCATTTTTTCCGCATCCTCTTCGGGAAAGTCATCAGGTAAGGCTAAACGAAAGTAAGACTTGATGCAATACACCAGGAAAATTGTAATGAAGGCAACTATCAGAGGTAGCCATTGAAGATACTGGTAGACCATTTCTCCGTTTTATCTATTTCCCCTGTCGGATATGTTTCAACCTGCATTCGCATATAAAGAACACACTCTCAGCGTTTTAATTTCTTAAAGGGATCACGAACATTGTTTCAGATTAGTTTCAAACTGAAATACAAACCTTTGGACGCTGAAGCAATAGCCCGTTATTGTTAGGTGCAAACGTTTTATTTATATACCCGTCTCCAGACCAATACAGACGACCGAGGGAGTTGACGACTTTGGCATTATCACCTCATATTTCAGAAATTTGTTGTCAAAATAGTTAAGAAGGGTGGTAAGGGGGGGGGGGGGGTGGTTCAATACGCTGGTTCAGGTAATTATTTTTCTAGAGTACGTAGTACGGAAAATAAAAATCTTTCAAAATTTTGGATAGTAGGAAGATGGCCTCCAGTTCGCCAGTACGGTAAATAAAAAGCCCCAGTACGCCAGTACGGGAAACCCCTTACTCACCCTCAGTTAACATACGTTTCACAACAACAGTTGTATGCAAAAAAGGAGAAAAGAATGCCATATGAAATGTACCAATTTACGCAGACTGCATTGAGCTGTGTAAAGTTTTTTAGCATTCTTTAGTATAACATTCTATTAACGACAGCATAATAACATCATTAGCTCAGCATTTTCATGTATTTGCACGCAAGTATACCTCTGGAGTACAAAACCTAGCAAATTGAAATTCCCTTGACAGCAAATCTGTATACCTTTAAAATTAGTAAACTTTTAAATGTTTCAAAAATTTGTTTCGTTCTATAGATAAGCAAATGTATCTAAAACACCATCCTTTGAATTGAACTTTCACTGCCCCTTCCTTTTAATAGTTTTCAAACTGTAAACATTAAAATCCCCAAAATGTGCCTAATTAATACACCTCTATCTAGAACCTTTAAAGCTATTCAACATCCAAAGTTCATAAGTGTGCCAGCTAGCATAAATTTAATTTTTGCTTACCCTTACTTCCATTTCTTTGGAAGCATCTATAGCACTAACAAAAAAATTGAAACTGGATTACACCTCTATCTGTAATAAGTTAAAGGGGGGGGGGGGGGGGTAATCGCCTACATTAGCAAATCAGTGTATGTGACTCGAAATATAACCATACATTGTTTGAACTCTTTCCTTGCCAGCTGCCACTAAGATCAAAACTACAAAAGGAGACATGCTTTGAATTACAATAAGGGTGCTAGGTACATGTTCCTTGTGAAAAGAGCTTTCATTCAAGTACCAGCATGTCTGTAGTAACATACAGTATAATAGTCCAGGTCAACAGCTTTACTCGAACTGTGCGCCCAATGCTAAATCAATATATGTGACTAGAAAGTTAACCATACTTTAGGCCGTAGACAAAAAGACAAGACAGAGAAGATACCACATGGCTTAGCATTTTCCACTATGATGTAAGTTGTATATGTCACAAGAACGAATCATTACGCCGAGCCAATACCTTAATGAAGACACTAGTTTCGACAAGACTGACAGAAGAGCTGATTGTTCTAAAAGCCACACAGAATGTTAGTAGCAATTTACCCATGAATGCAACATGTATTACAGCGCCACGTTTGGAAGCGTCTAGTTTTAACGATACAGTCTTGAACCAATAGAAGCGTTTTGTTATACTGTACAAAATATTAGTAAATGTAGAATTGGGGAATCGACGTGTTGTATTTCATGATTTTGGAAACTTAACTTAGGGTGAAAGACTTGATTTCCCTTCCGAGATACTAACATAGCATCCGTTTTCAGGGCGTTAAACGTTAACATCTAATCTATGACCCAAGAACCAACGAAAAACGTCCTCCTTTAACGTGTCTGAAATTGGGTAGGAATTGTCAACAATGTTATACAACGATGTTTCATCAGTAAAGAATTGATTTTGGAGGAACAATATCCACGATATCGTTAACAAATATACGAAATAGCCAAGGGTCAAGTACTTAGCCTTGAGGGACGCCAGCATTGATAGTACCCACGCAGAAGCTTTGTCGTTAATAATACTCTTATTGAAAAGATAATTTTAAACCATTTAAGTGAGGAGTAGGGGATTCCACAATGCTCCAATTCGAGAAGCAAACCTTGATGCCAAACTGGGTCAAACGCTTTGTTGATATCCAAAAAAACTACTGGAACCTCCCTTTGGAAATCGACAGACCATTCTCTCTTTGTTATGTACCATGTATGATTGCTCATGGTGTGACTGGATGTCCAACTATTGTAGTGTATCTTTTGAAAATACAAGGTAGCCTGTTAATGCATAAAAAACACTTTATCTGAACCACATGCTGATCTCGAGCTTCTACCACAACCCTTTGTATGGAATAAAACGGACCCCACTAGGCTCATGAAGCAATGAATCTGATGAGCAAGCGAGATATGTAAAGGTTTGTCTGACATCCATAATGGCGTGGATAGCCATGAACACATTAAATTGAGTGAGAGTTTTATTAAATTCTCTATAAAGCAGGAAGAGTTACATTAAGGTGAAGAAAAGATGGGATTTTTAAAAAAAAAACGCCAAAATACGCTTTCAGTGACTGCTATATATTATGTATTGAAGTTACGCATATGGCCAAAAAATTGTCGAGTGCTCCGAGGAATTACCCATGGAGGCAAAACGTATAAACAACAAGAAAACAATTCTAATTACTTTGTTAAAAAGCAGAGAAGTTAAGCATAATTTCTCAAAAATTCTTCAGAAAAAGCCCCAATATTTAGCTTATGAGGGATTTGGAAAATGTGGTGACAAACATAAGAAATCCCGCGAAAATACTCACCTAACACAGTGACTCAATTATTTTATTCGTCTGATGTGACAGTCCTCAAGTTGAAAATTCAATCATGGAAGGAATTTTTTTTATCTGAAACATATTTATTGATACTGGATTACCTAAGTAGTACAATAAATAGCACTAAGAATACATGTTCTCCTGCACAAACATGAAAAAAAGTTATGAACAATGACACACAGGACAATGTAAAAGCTGAAAACTACTGAGTACATACAAGATGCAGATATATACTTGCGACATGCTTCGCGTATTTGACAGTGAAAATCATGGTGTCAAACGGCTAAGGCTGACTGGTATTGTCCATGGTCCAGACAGCACACCGCCCAAGTTTACAGATCTGTGCGGAACTGTCAGTGTGCAATTCTGAAAATGAAAACTTTTGTTTTATTACAAGTACCGCTTGGCGCAGTATTTTTGCTGCTATATAACGAGGACATACTATAAAATAGTGGTGAATGTCTTCGCACGGATCTGAGCATTCGCATGCTGCTAATGCAACGACTTTAATTTTGTGAAAATGGGTGTTTAAACGAGAGTGTAACTGTGTATGACATATGTTTGTAAACCGATCAC
>OZ026621.1:13190126-13213897 GCA_964020975.1 Hermodice carunculata
CCTGGGTCCCCGACATGTTTTCATGTTTTACATCATTGGGGAAAACGTATGATGTAAACTGGGAAGCCAAAAAATCTACTGCAGGCACAGTGGCAGCCAAAAATTCAGATGACACTGAGGCCAGTGAGGACACCTTTGGGTGACCTTAGGGAGTATCAACACTTCTATGTTAATTGTCTCTTTGTTTGTTATCAATTATGTGGAGATTTTCTGGACGTACCGAGGGTTAAAACCATCTTGCAGTTAGTTATGCTTAGTCTCTTGGTTATTTGAATAGCAAATGTTTCTTTCTGTTGCAGATTTTGCAACTTGTATTCCTAGTTTTTCTTTCTTTTAACCTGTCTAGTCACACCTTTTACGCATTGGTACTCTTGTATCTGATCAGTTCCTGTGTTTGTGTTTTTTCCCCGTTTCTTTCTTTTTCATGTGATTAAAGAACAAACGCAGTTATGTTTTAGCATCCAGCTATCTGGATGATAGCTCTGTTTTACATGTAGTTATTTCCCTTTGATCATAACAATACGTTTAAATTGTATTTGGCTGTACAAATAATTTTTATTCTACATGTACATCTCCATCTATACTTAAAGGGCCGATCCACTCTGAAGTGGGCACATGCCTATAGCGGGCACTTTTTACTAGTCATAAGGGTGCCCTCTATTGGAAGTTTCACTGTGTAACTAAGTTAAACTTGGAATGGTACATGTGGGTATCTAAAGACGGATACTATTACTAGCCACTATCTTTCTTTTTTGGGGGGTGGGGGTGACTTGGTGAGATGTGCTGAGGGGGGGGGGTACATTTCCAGTTAAGATAATGAATAGGTTTAAAGACTGAAATATAGTATGTATATGAAAGGCTTGTCCTGCTGGTCTTTCCAGTGTGCCCTGGGTTAGCCAGTACCCGCGAACTCATGGAACTCCCGGGTGAGCGTAAGTGTGCGTGCGAGCAAGGGTGCGGGTTGATCAGAAAACAACTGCGCGCAACCCGGGAGTGCGAGCCCGAGCAAAGTGTGAGCAAAGTGCGCGCAATTTGCGAGTGCGCGCAAATTTTGGTTAAGTTAGTTTCAGTCGCTACTGTATATATATATATATATATATATATATATATATATATATATATATATATATATATATATATATATATATATATTATATATATATATATATATATATATATATATACACGAGTGACACTGTTGATGATACTCAAGTTTCAAAATGTGGAATGCCTCTATTTGCAAGATTTTAACTGCTACAAGTTTATATCCTTAATTAGAAGCACCATGCAACCTATACATACTACTAGCAGTTGGAATTACACTCATCTCCGTTGTATATTTTTATGTATTTACTGTATAACTGTTGTCTTGTGCATTATATGGATTTATTTCTCTCTTTCTCGTCGAGTACTTTTATAACTTGACCAATAACCACGTTTACTGTATTCTAGTGTAGTCAATTAAGTTTCATTTCATAGCGTGCACACTATCAATCACGCGTTGACCTACATGTATTTTCGCATCACTGAACACAACATGAACGATCCCGACCCAAGCGTGTTCGCCACTGTGGCTGCATGCTTGCCGTGTCATTTTTAACACCTGGATACCAGCGGCCACCGGATTCACATCAAAGATCGAAGGCATTCGCGTCTTGTTAAAACAGAAAGCCTCACGAAACAAACAGTTTTATGGAGAAAAGAACGTTACTCCGGACTGTGTCATTAGATGCTTAAGTTGGTCTTTGTACACTAAAACTCTTGCTGTTCAAGAAATAATGTGCGGACCAGGGCGCTCTTGTATGTTAAAAAGATTTTTCAGGGCGCATCTGACACCTTGTATGATTTAACAAGTGAATCTGCGTTTAGAAGGTAAAGCTGGTACTCCTAGTCGCTTAAGAGTGGCTACCATCAAGCCGGGCAATGTTGTGCTTGTGCGTCTGATATCCAGCAACTCACGCACATGTATTGAATTTCTGCATTATGAACTATTACACATTTTCCATCATGCCTTATCTTTTTTTACGGAAACACATGCCACAGATACGGGTAGATTTACCAAGACGCTAGGACATTCACAAAGCACACAGCGCTGACGCACCGGCAATGTCACGTTTTGCAAATTATGATGCGCAAAGCTAATATCTGTGCCCACAAGTCCAGACGGCATTACGCCATATTACTTACCGTCTGCTCTGGAGATGCGGATCTTTTCCCAGCTCTCACAGACCGGCGATTACGACCCTCCTGTTCGTGTTTGGTTTTGTCCCCGGTAAAGCCTCCTCAACGCTGTTTGTGAGCCTCCTCAACGCTGTTTGTAGGGCCGGATGTTTAAACCTCGAACTTTGACCTTGACCTGCTTTTTGCCGTCTCTCCATTCATGCTGCAATTGCTGGTGTGAATTAAAATATTGCACTATGATTTACTGGCTTGAATTCCTTGGTGTTGTTGTTATTATGCCGACACAAAGGCCTTTTTGAATACATAAATAGATGCTGGAAAATTGATATCTCAACGGAAACAAGGTATCATGACATTTGTCCTGGTCCACGAGCTGAGGGGGTAAGAGAGATATTACATGTGATAATTTGGCGAAGAAAATTATTTCGGGATAATTCTAAGTTGGTGGGTTTTTAAATTTGTTTTTTAAAGTTTGATTGCCAAAACATGTACATTTATAATGAATGACGGACGGAGAGATATTGATCACTGTATTTGGTAATCATCACGGATTCCCCACTCCCGCGCGCTTGCCACTGTAAAAGTATCACGCTAGGCTTACATGAAGAAATTCATGGACTCAAACCAGTACAACATGGTACGGTCTAGTCACGCAATAAATAACTGCAAGTAAATTGAGGGGGTGTAGGCGGCACCCTGGCTACGCTTTACAGGAAATTAATTTACAATTTTATGCTTTACAGCAAAACCAAATATTTCTTCCACTTCCCAATTACGGATTAAAAAAATATCAGATTACACTTCACGAGCAATCAGATGATGGTTTACATTTTTGCGCTAAATTCTCAGACACTTTTACATTTTACGAGAAATAAATTGCCAAATTTCGCTAACGTTAAAATATATACTTTACGTTTTTCGACAAATCATAAGTGCAATTAAAATTTTAGAAAAACCCAAGGAGGCATTTGCGACCTTAGGAAAATACCCCTACACCCTACCTAAAGTATGACAGCAATACAAGGAACGATCTCCACCTATGTTACATCTATGTCATACACACAGGTGCTCCAAGCGAGAATATGTCACTATATGGACACACAAACAGTAAAATAATGATAATGATAATGATAATAATAATAATAATAATAATAATAATAATAATAATAATAATAATAATAATAATAATAATAATAATAATAATAATAATAATAATAATAATAATTTATTGAACTCCGTGAAAACGAGGAATATATAAAAGTATACATCGAAATAAAGAGACAGAACTGAACATGAACAAAATAATACACAAATCATAGCAAAATGACTCACAATGACGTAAATAAAAGTTCGTAATCATAAGCACGTAAATCATACAGAAAAATCTTATCTTGGCACATAAATACAAATTAAAAGGCCCCGTATTGCAATGCCAGGGCCATCCACGCTCCCCCTCCATCTCCCCCACGGCGACACAGCCAGAACCGCCCCAATCGCACAAAGCCCTCGTACAATGAAGTGGCATAATAGCTCAGTGAACAATTAAGGTTGCCCTTCTATCAAATACAGCATTGATAGCGAAAGTTAATATTGACTGGCACGTAGACAAACTTCCGTCCCCTTAAGAAATTATAAAAGTAAATTTTTATTTAACATACCATAGCTAGATGCAGTGTCAGGATTTTGCACATGGAAATAACATATATCTGTCTGCCAGTGATGTTCTACCATCATGTAATCAATCACACTGGGAGCACCTGGGTGATAAATGTGTATCCTAGAAATCTGCCATTCAGAATTCGGAGGTCAGAATTTTTGCACAATTCAAGGAACTTCTGACCATGTAAGTTTGGCTTAGCACTATCAAGATTATTTCGGATCTTATTTGTATCGCAAATGTATGTGTCACGCACAGGCATATTCCTTTTCAAGTCAGTTACTGCACAGTCAGGGGCCTGTGCTGTCCTAGCGTTTACATGAATCATACTTGATACAAGTTAGGCTTGCGATATATTTGGTACTTCATATAGTCTCAGATGTTTTTGTTCCTCTTAAAAAAGTTTCAATAATACCGAGACTTTGCTGATTTTGCGACAAAACATAAAAAATGAAGCCACATAATCAGTAATCCCATTTCCACAGTCAAAACAAAACTGAACAGTGTGGTTGCACCTCTGTAGAAAGAAGATGTGAACCATTCTTGGTACCTAGGGAAAGTAAGTTTCTATTACCGAACCATCCGACCCCCGCATCCGCACTTCACGCGCAATGATCACAAAACACGTCTAATAAAGCTGTTGATCTGGACGATTCTAACGGTCTCTGCAACTGTAGGCATGCTGCTACTCGAACAGAAAATCGGCTTACTAAAAATATGAATCTGGCATCGTTACGTCCATTCAGAGCACATAGTCTCTGGCAAACTTGGCAAAGAAATATTCTCACACCTAAGGCCCGCTAAGGTTTCGATGCCGTGAATGCCCATTACTTTAAAGGATCAACATGGTTTAGATACAGCTTTGGCTGATTTCCTTGGGTTGATTTAGGTTTTCGATGTTCAGTTTTAGAGTCACTAATTGTATTTTAAAGTCAATGCATGATTGAAAATTATATGTTGCATCGACTATGATATTTAGTAGTTATGCGGTCAACAAATGCAAGGTCCAAGCATGGTTATTCTCCAACAGACGCCACTTTTTCAGGGTCAAATGGTATTAGATTTTTTTATAGGGGAGTGACTTTGAAATGGCCAACAAAAGAATGACAATAAACGTCATTTAGAGAATCAACAAGACGTTTGCAGGGTGGTTATATAGAGATTTTAATGAGTAAATTAATTTTATATAAAATCTCCATGTTGTGACCAAACTAGGAACACATAAAATTTGATCTTAATTGGAGAGCAATATACTTTATGATACAAAGGTAATGAATGATAAGAATTGGACAGTGAAAAAGTAGTTGTAATTGTTGGAAAACAGTTCCTTCATTACTCTCTTTTTCATGCCCTAGTATTTCTTCAGTGGCTAAACTACTGAATCCACATATTGTTATTCGTATCCTGTGAGATAGGCATGAAACAGATGCGAGCAACTTGGAATCTTCTTTTCTGATTACTTCTTATCAAAAAACGGTATTAGACATGGTGGCATTGTCTCGCCATTGTTGTGTATTATTAAGATTCATGCTAATGAGGTGATTAAGCATCTACAAAATTCAGATGTTGGCCGCAACATTGGTCATAATTATGCCGGTGCAATCTGTTAAGCATATGACACTGCTATTCTCAACCCAAGTATGAAAAGGATTACAGAGAATGTTGAAAGTATGTAAGGAGTTTAATGGAGATTATGATATGTTACATACTGATAGAAAAACAAAATATATTCGTTTTACCGGAAACAAAACCATGGTTGAATTTTAGTTTATCTAAATGGCAATGTTCGTGAATGTACTCGCTCAGTTAATCATCTGGGCATAATGCTAACTGTTAAGTTCAACGCGGGAAGACCTCAGTCATAACAGAGGAGATTTTATTGGTTCGTGTTACCATATCTGAAATAAGTAAAGATCATTAACTAGTGAAGTTCAATCGAAATTATTGCAAATGTATTGTTGTCATCTTAATGTTATGAGACCTGGTGCTTTGATGAAACTTATATATCCAAAATCTATTCACTTTTTGAAATAGCACTCATGGGAGGAGTTTAGTCAGCTAGCCAGCAGCTTCTCGAAATGAAACTTTAAATTAGTTACATGACGTTTGCTTTTACAGGCAAAGTAACTAGCAGGAAGTGTCATTTATAGTCCCGAGATCACCACCTGGATGGATACCAATTTTGATTTTTCCTTTATGCCTAACTGGTTCAAAATTACGTAACTCAAAGTTGCCACTCAATGGCTATATCAAAAACTAACAAGTGAAATAAAAGTTGTTCTCTTTTCTATAATATTAAACCTAAGAGTCTATGATCGTCAACATGATCCTTATCTGTTGCTAGGGTGGTATATATAACTTTCATAATTCAAAATGGCTGCCAAATAGTCTATCATTGCCTGTTACATCTGAGTTTTCAAACCGTTTGCAAATATCTTAAGAAATTATATCATGGCGAACGTTTTACATGTTTCCAAGGGTAAAGACCCTTATTTGGAAAGTAAACAAGATCTGTTTCGAAGAAATACATATTAGTTAGTAGCTTTGAGTAGTTTTTGTTTATAATAACTACAACATATTGTAAGATACGCAGTTTTAACACTGCTTTGAGCTATACAACCACCCGAGCACAGGCAGATCAGAAGTTCTATGTGGCTCCAGCTATCTCCAAAGATATGCATTCAATTCTGGGTGAAGTGGAAGTAGATGTCAAAATTGAAGAAAGGCAAAGCGGTAGTTGACAATATACTAGGTAACCTAATCATAGTTAGGGATGATGATACGATCAGCACCTTCAACAACATCTACCAGAAGATCTGGGAAACAGAGGAGTAACCAAAGAAAGGCCACTTACAACAATGTCAAAACTACTGCACCATCAATCTAATTAGCCATCCAAGCAAAGTATTCATTAAAGTATGCAGTGTTTAATATATTAACAGTATGAGATGAATAAAGAAAATAAAATACAAAGAGGTGCATTCATTTTAAAACCATGTACAGGTATTATTATTATTATTATTATTATTATTATTATTATTATTATTATTATTATTATTATTATTATTATTATTATTATTATTAGCATTATTATTATTATTATTATTATTATGATGATGATGATGATGATGATGATGATTATTATTATTATTATTATCTTCATTATATTATTATCACTATTATCTATTTTTACATTCATTTATATATTAGTATTTTCTGCATACAAAATTCATGTTACAAATTATCTAACGTAATACTGTGGCATGTTTCTATTAGATATGTTCCTTTTCTGTTTAACTTCACTTTTACAATCAATAAATATACAACCTATAAATAGTACCACATAATTGACTACACGTAAAATATGAATGTAGCAAAAATTGATAATATGACGTGCGTGTACTGTAATATATCAGGTCAAATTATACCTTTCTCAACTTCATTTTTCAAGCAATATGCAATTACCTGTACAATGAAATGGTTATGTTGAGAGTTATATGTAACACTTAGCGTTGATTTTTGTAACAAATAACGGTGTAGCGCCGCGCTATCTGTGACAAAAGTAACAACGCTATCTGTTACAAAATTGGCGCTGTTACTTGTAGCAGTTAGCAGTATTGTAACACCTAGCGGTTGTACAAGTGTACCCAGATGGGGCCCTGGAAATTCTTTTAAGTTTGTTATTGAAATATCTGTATACAGTGTGACAGATAACGGTACATGGTATATTTCAAGGTATTCATTTATATTTATCTAAATACTTATGTAAGTCGTTATGCCAATTAATAGTAAAAGCTACATTGTACTGGATTTTAGATAATTGTACATGTAGATTGTTAAGCGTTCAATCCTGTTTTCTGGTATAGAGTGCAATAATAGGATGAAATGCATGTGTGACATGTTCAAATGTTAGACCTCTAGGTTAAACTTTTAGCTTCGTATTAGAAGCTTATATTCCATCTGATTGCAAGATCACATTATCATTTACCTCTATGTTTCTTTTTTCGGGGGGGGGGGACTTTTTATACAAAATACAGTGTGAAAACCATGCCTTGAACTGAATGCATAGAAAAATTTACCTGAGTCACTAATCTGTCTAAAGCATATCCCCTTCATTGTTTGCCGGTCTGCGGACTGAATCGCCCAAGGGCTTTGCACTTGGGTGCTCCACCCGCAGACTGGCAAACAATGAAGGGAATATGCTTTAGACAGATTAATGACTCAGGTAAATTTGGATTTATCCCACACAGTCACTTAATAAATGTAAAATTAGACAAATGTGCAAGTTTTCATATGTTTATTCCACTTGAAATTCATCACAATGATACAGTTCACATGCGCACGAATATATTCACTCAGAACCAGCAAAGAGCTTGATCACATTTGAGGACATTTTGAAAGCTAGGACAATTCCCGCTTCACAAATATTTTACAATTTTTCTCAATGCCTTAGCGTCCAGAAATAAGTCTAATTATTGCCATATGGCAACTGAAATACAACATTGGCAGCAAACTTCAAAACAGCAAACATCCTGAACTATGCTCCAGTGGAGTTAAGTCGGCTTTGTTTCGAAGATTCTTAGGTTGAAAGAACTGAAGGTAAGTACAATTACCAGATCTTGTTTGACAGTTTCTCCTTCATTGAATTTAAGAAATTTCTTCCCATTTTCATCAGTTTCAAGGGCCACATCCCCCCACTCCAACTGACTGGGTGCACGGTTGGCTGAGCGGTAAGACGCTCGCCTTTTACCTCTGTGACCTGGGTTCGATTCTCTTCCTGGGAAGCATGTGGAGAAAGTTTCAACCCCTTTAACCGTGCGCGGTGGTTGTCTCCGAGTTATTCGGTTTCCTGCACCACACACAAGGTAGGAAGTATATGCCAACATCTGTGCCATGGAGAATGACTCGATAAGTCAATGCTTGACTTCTTTCACAATCGATGTAAAACAAATGTGTCCGTACTTTTATACAGTATTCGTTACAGCCACGAAACCGCAAATTTTTGTCATGGAGAATCCTACCATGCTGATTAAACTCCCACGGAAATGCAGACACAGCTGCTCACTTTCTCTGGCTTTTCTTCCCCCTCTGCTGTTAATTCATCTGGGTTTTTTTTGTTCGCCTGTTCCCCTCCCTGACTTGTTTTAATTCCCTGAATCTGGCCTCCAGTACTTTCTTACTTGTCTCACTTTTTAAAAAATAAATATTGCCTAACATACAGATCCAATGTCAAAACATTTTTGTCAGTTAGGCCTATCCTCTTTCTGTGTTGATGCTGACCAATCCAAGAGCTGTCTGGAGTGGCATCCAGTTTGTTTTACTGTATTCTTATTTCTTTTGGAAAAAATGTAGTCCTTAAGACTGTCATTTTGTTGATCAGGCACATCGTCAGTTGGCTGGCAAGGCTTATCAACGATCGCATCAGCAGAAACTTCCATCGTGGCCCTCATCTGTGCCATATTGAGCAGAGCAAGTGGTTGTCTAAGCAGATCTGCCACCATGCCAACAGGGCCATCAAGATCAGTGTCTCCACGGATCACTGCTTAAAGTGTCTCTGTCTGTTGGTAATGTTAGGCTCAGCCAATGGATCATCTCTGTAACCTCTCATGATGGCCTCACCCAGTACCGCGTATACGGAAATTTCATCTGCAATCCAAATAGAAACTTTTGAACAAAGGGAAAATATCAGAATCAAAACTAATGTGCAGTCTACAGAAATGTCTTTCCAATCATGATTCATGATTTTCTAAATTGCATAATTAATTATTTTCACTTTACTTCACCACACATTTACATGTAACAATTTAATAAAAATATTAAATACTGTGAAATAATATTTTCTCATCTTTTTCCATGGTTTGTTCCATATTTTCAAGATCAACAAAGGCAAAATAAAAATTTGCCATAATGTTTAAAGGCTCTGCCTCTGATAATAACAGACCAATTGACTTTTGACCCTGAATTATTATTCCAAATATGAATAGGATCCATTTCCCACATTTGGAGACTCCCCCAATATGGAAAAAATAGTCGCCTCATTATCCCAAGCCACCAAATATGGTCAACCATAAACCGTAGTACATATAACATCATTTTTAAAGGTATTCAGATACAAAGTATGGGATAAAATGTAATTAGTCATTTATAAAAATAATAATGCATGCTTTTGTATAAATATAGTATATATAGTATACATATATACATATATATATATATATATATATATATATATATATATATATATATATATATATATATATATATATATATATATATATATATATATATATTAGCGACCGTACAACTCCATACACTTTGTGGGGTTTTTGTTTGTTTTTTTGTTTTGTATATTTATTTAGTTTTTTTTTTTGGGGGGGGGGGGTACTGATCTGGATTAAAAGTTGGTAGTACTGAAAATCATACAAAGACTCAAGTCTCCCATAGCTGCACAGAAATATACAAATATTGTTACATAAAGGTGCAGTCTGGTGGTAGAGTAATCATCAAAGGTGCAGTCTGGTGGTAGAGTAATCATTAAAGGTGCAGTCTGGTGGTAGAGTGATCATTAAAGGTGCAGTCTGGTGGTAGAGTGATCATTAAAGGTGCAGTCTGGTGGTAGAGTAATCATCAAAGGTGCAGTCTGGTGGTGGAGTAATCATTAAAGTGCAGTCTGGTGGTAGAGTAATCATTAAAGGTGCAGTCTGGTGGTACAGTAATCATTAAAGGTGCAGTCTGGTGGTAGAGTAGTCATTAAAGGTGCAGTCTGGTGGTGGCGTATTCATCAAAGGTGCAGTCTTGTGGTAGAGTAATCATTAAATGTTAAGTCCGGTAGTAGAGTAATCACTAAAAGTGCAGTCTGGTGGTAGAGTGATCATTAAAGGTGCAGCTGGTGGTGGAGTAATCACTAAAGGTGCAGTCTGGTGGTAGAGTAATCATTAAAGGTGCAGTATGGTGGTAGAGTAATCATCAAAAGTGCAGTCTGGTGGTGGAGTAATCATTAAAGGTGCAGTCTGGTGGTGGAGTAATCATTAAAGGTGCAGTCTGGTGGTACAGTAATCATTAAAGGTGCAGTCTGGTGGTAGAGTAGTCATTAAAGGTGCAGTCTGGTGGTGGCGTATTCATCAAAGGTGCAATCTTGTGGTAGAGTAATCATTAAATGTTAAGTCCGGTAGTAGAGTAATCACTAAAGGTGCAGTCTGGTGGTAGAGTGATCATTAAAGGTGCAGCTGGTGGTGGAGTAATCACTAAAGGTGCAGTCTGGTGGTAGAGTAATCATTAAAGGTGCAGTCTAGTGGTGGAGTAATCATTAAAGGTGCGGTCTGGTGGTAGAGTAATCATTAAAGTGCAGTCTGGTGGTAGAGTGATCATTAAAGGTGCAGTCTGGTGGTAGAGTAATCATTAAAGTGCAGTCTGGTGGTAGAGTAATCATCAAAGGTGCAGTCTGGCGGTGGAGTAATCATTAAAGGTGCAGTCTGGTGGTACAGTAATCATTAAAGGTGCAGTCTGGTGGTGGAGTAATCATCAAAGGTGCAGTCTGGTGGTGGAGTAATCATCAAAGGTGCAGTCTGGTGGTAGAGTAATCATTAAAGGTGCAGTGTGGTGGTAGAGTAATCATTAAAGGTGCAGTCTGGTGGTAGAGTAATCATTAAAGGTGCGGTCTGGTGGTAGAGTAATCATTAAATGTTAAGTCTGGTGGTAGATTAATCATTAAAGGTTAAGTCTGGTGGTAGAGTAATCATTAAAGGTGCAGTCTGGTGGTGGAGAAATCATTATATGTTAAGTCCGGTGGTAGAGTAATCATCAAAGGTGCAGTCCGGTGGTAGAGTAATCATTAAAGGTGCAGACTGGTGGTAGAGTAATCATTGAAGGTGCAGTCTTGTGGTACAGTAATCATTAAATGTTAAGTCTGGTGGTAGAGTAATCATTAAAGGTGCAGTCTGGTGGTGGAGTAATCATTAAATGTTAAGTCTGGTGGCAGAGTAATCATCAAAGGTGCAGTCTTGTGGTAGAGTAATCATTAAAGGTGCAGTCTGGTAGTAGAGTAATCATTAAATGTTAAGTCTGGTGGTAGAGTGATCATTAAATGTTAAGTCTGGTGGTAGAGTAATCATCAAAGGTGCAGTCTGGTGGTACAGTAATCATTAAAGGTGCAGTCTGGTGGTAGAGTAGTCATTAAAGGTGCAGTGTGGTGGTAGAGTAATCATCAAAGATGCAGTCTGGTGGTAGAGTAATCATTAAAGGCGCAGTCTGGTGGTAGAGTAATCATCAAAGATGCAGTCTGGTGGTAAAGTTATCATTAAATGTTAAGTCTGGTGGTAGAGTAATCATTAAAGGTGCAGTCTGGTGGTGGAGTAATCATTAAAGGTGCAGTCTGGTGGTAGAGTAATCATTAAAGGTGCAGTCTGGTGGTAGAGTAATCATTAAAGGTGCAGTCTGGTGGTGGAGAAATCATTATATGTTAAGTCTGGTGGTAGAGTAATCATTAAAGGTGCAGTCTGGTGGTAGAGTAATCATTAAAGGTGCAGTCTGGTGGTGGAGAAATCATTATATGTTAAGTCTGGTGGTGGAGTAATCATCAAAGGTGCAGTCTGGTGGTAGAGTAATCATTAAAGGTGCAGTCTGGTGGTGGAGAAATCATTATATGTTAAGTCTGGTGGTGGAGTAATCATCAAAGGTGCAGTCTGGTGGTAGAGTAATCATTAAAGGTGCAGTGTGGTGGTAGAGTAATCATTAAAGGTGCAGTCTGGTGGTAGAGTAATCATTAAAGGTGCGGTCTGGTGGTAGAGTAATCATTAAATGTTAAGTCTGGTGGTAGATTAATCATTAAAGGTTAAGTCTGGTGGTAGAGTAATCATTAAAGGTGCAGTCTGGTGGTGGAGAAATCATTATATGTTAAGTCCGGTGGTAGAGTAATCATCAAAGGTGCAGTCCGGTGGTAGAGTAATCATTAAAGGTGCAGACTGGTGGTAGAGTAATCATTGAAGGTGCAGTCTTGTGGTACAGTAATCATTAAATGTTAAGTCTGGTGGTAGAGTAATCATTAAAGGTGCAGTCTGGTGGTGGAGTAATCATTAAATGTTAAGTCTGGTGGCAGAGTAATCATCAAAGGTGCAGTCTGGTAGTAGAGTAATCATTAAATGTTAAGTCTGGTGGTAGAGTGATCATTAAATGTTAAGTCTGGTGGTAGAGTAATCATCAAAGGTGCAGTCTGGTGGTACAGTAATCATTAAAGGTGCAGTCTGGTGGTAGAGTAGTCATTAAAGGTGCAGTGTGGTGGTAGAGTAATCATCAAAGATGCAGTCTGGTGGTAGAGTAATCATTAAAGGCGCAGTCTGGTGGTAGAGTAATCATCAAAGATGCAGTCTGGTGGTAAAGTTATCATTAAATGTTAAGTCTGGTGGTAGAGTAATCATTAAAGGTGCAGTCTGGTGGTGGAGTAATCATTAAATGTTAAGACTGGTGGTAGAGTAATCATTAAAGGTGCAGTCTGGTGGTAGAGTAATCATTAAAGGTGCAGTCTGGTGGTAGAGTAATCATTAAAGGTGCAGTCTGGTGGTGGAGAAATCATTATATGTTAAGTCTGGTGGTAGAGTAATCATCAAAGGTGCAGTCCGGTGGTAGAGTAATCATTAAAGGTGCAGTCCGGTGGTAGAGTAATCATTGAAGGTGCAGTTTTGTGGTACAGTAATCATTAAATGTTAAGTCTGGTGGTAGAGTAATCATCAAAGGTGCAGTCTGGTGGTGGAGTAATCAGTAAATGTTAAGTCTGGTGGTAGAGTAATCATTAAAGGTGCAGTCTGGTGGTAGAGTTATCATTAAAGGTGCAGTCTGGTGGTAGAGTAATCATTAAAGGTCCAGTCTGGTGGTAGAGTAATCATTAAAGGTGCAGTCTGGTGGTAGAGTAATCATTAAAGGTGCAGTCTGGTGGTAGAGTAGTCATTAAAGGTGCAGTCTGGTGGTAGAGTAATCATCAAAGGTGCAGTCTGGTGGTGGAGTAATCATTAAAGATGCAGTCTGGTGGTAGAGTAATCATTAAATGTTAAGTCTGGTGGTGGAGTAATCATCAAAGGTGCAGTCTGGTGGTGGAGTAATCATCAAAGGTGCAGTCTGGTGGTGGAGTAATCATTAAAGGTGCAGTCTGGTGGTAGAGTAATCATCATGAGAAACCTATCAATCTGATGGCACCAACCGTTCATAAACATCAAACATGCAATGTCACTTCAGATATTCACAAAAGTATCTATACACATCACCTCCACATAATGTAAGTCCAAACAGTAATTTCCTTGTCTTGGCCTCTGTGGTCTGTAAAGCCATAATTTCCATGAGCATCCCAAGAGACACGACTGCATGGTTGTACAGAGAGGCAAATATGTTGTCAATCTTTTGAGCATAAGTTTTTCACAAACCATTTGTGGATGTCAATATACCAGGCTTTGCACAAATTGATTTACGGCCAGAAGTGTAATGTCACTGAGGTCATTATGCTAAGTTTCTAGGGTTTTTTTGTACACACAGTCTTTTATAAATTGTTTGTTTACACCCACAATCTTCTGGGCAACTGCTGCAGATACATGCAGAGCTGTATCTAATTTTGATGGGCTTGTAGACCTTGATAGAGCCATCATACTCTTTTTCCTAGTGCCAGAGGAAGAATGATCTTTGTCATTAGCCACTGGTCCTTGGATAGATTGCTTCTTCACCATCACTCAGATAAAAACTGTTTTGTTATATGCTAAAAAATTGTTTTTGTAAAGAGCGATCTATGACGTCATCTGCTATGAATAGGAATACATAGTTACTAAACATGTCTACAGAATCTTATTCATTGAGCTCTACACTGTTGCAATATGGTTTTTATTGTCATATTTTACATTTTTGTCTGTAGCTATTTCATAACATTCAGAAACTTTAACATATTGACTTACCAATTCATCACTGAATCCAGGATCCTCTGGGTAGAGCTTTTACTTGTGATATTTTCTATGCTTATCCCCATGCAACGTTCTGATAAATAAAATACACAGTGGTGTTTACATGACATGTTATGCCCACTTTGAACTCTGTCTTGATTGTAAACATAGTCATGTGGCCATCTTAACACAAAATTTTCTAAGGCTTCTACTAATGATATCATTTCAAAAGGGTCATAGTACTCTGCACATCTATGTTCACATCTTTGGGGCACATACACTGCTACCCAGGGATCACTTTCTTCCATTGATGGTGCTATATTTACAACATACAACTTCCCGCACTGTGGTGATCTCAGCAGCTTGTCACTGGCAAACATGCCAAAAAATTTAGGTCTTGTTGCTGGCTCTTGTCTCCCCGGGATGTCTGTGATAGTGTGGGTGCTCATGTTTAGAAGTCAGTGATTGCACTCCTTGTTTTGTCAATTTCTGTGACACTGTTATACTCTGCATAGATGATCATGCACACTGGTGACTTCAGAGCATAAGCAAATGTCACATCTAAATCTACACTTCCCTTCTTCACCAGCTAATAGTGATCCAAGCCGCAAGAAAAGACTTGTGTCAAATCAAAGGCAAAGAGATTGCAACCGGTTGCAATGTTGCTGCTGTGATGTTAAATAAATCATTCTTCAGCTTTCCAATGCTTGAGTACAGGCTGAGGAATTCTCTGGTGTAGATACTTCCAGCAAAGTCGGGTCTGAATGGTTCCACTGTATATCCACCAGCTTTAAGTGACAGATTTGGTAAATCGTAGTGCTTAAAGTGAAGTAGATTCTTGACAAGTGACCCACTGTAGGCATCATTGAACACAAACCCAATGATCATACTTTTTGGGATCTCGTCTTCAAGCAGGTGTTGTACATGTTGAGATGTGACGTTATTAGGCAACACGTCAGCAATTACAACACCCTTCCTGCTGGGATACTTGGCTGTGCTGGTTTCTGAAGCTCGTACATGTTCCATACACACTCCTGCCTGCACTCTTGCTTTGCAAACAAAAAAGATGGCTTCATGTATATGCGTCCTGAACAGGTCAGTGACTGAAGACATCAAATGAAATTATGCTGATAACCTGTGAGGTTTAATTCTAACACCAACACCATTCAATAACAGCCTGTCTTGGTTGAATATGTGAATATTCAGTGGTCCTATGAGTTCTACCAGCTTTGAGTTTGATGGCCTCTTTTGTCAAAGTCTATGTTGTAAGCGGAGAAGTGGAGTGCCCAGCTTTGATTCATCCATATGTCCAGCAGTATCAACAGACCACATCACACTCTGTAGTTGACTGTTTTTGGTATAACCCTAATAGGTGAGTAAATTTCCCAGATATGCATGGTAGGCATATCTTGAGAACAGGTTGGTCACACTCACATTATTCAACTCTGCTTCCACACAACTTGAATAAACTGTGTATCCAGTTGTTCACTGGTCCAGCATCAGTAGCATCATCAAGGTCTGAACCACCCTCTTTGGTGATTTCTACTTGCAGCAGCAAACTGGTATTATTTGAGTCTATGTATTTGTCTCCAGATCCGTTGATTTCGAACTGTATGCGAGCATCATGGTCCATGGAGGTGACAGAATGACAGGGATCCCATGACCCAGCTTCTATTCTTGTCTTGGTGAGTGGTAATGAGAAGCGATCTAGCTGAAACATGCTGTTAAGGGCACTCTTTTTATGTACTAGTAATGACAAGTCTTTATCCAAAGACGTCTTCTTGTCTTCTCTTATTACTTGACTGCTATTAACACCTTTTATTGCCTGCTGCCTTCCGCTTTTTTTAGTGGTCTTTGTGACTGAACAGCTGTGCTCAGAAGATTGATGACAAGTTTTTTTCCTCTTCTTTCTGCTGGAGTTTTGATATCTTTACCAGTCATAGCATCTTTGTCTATTGCCACTCCAAAGTTCAAAGCCTCTTGTCTTATGGTTTTGGCTGCAAATTTCAAACGTGGGGCTGCATGTCTGTAGATCCAGCAAAGAATGCTACCAATAACATGCCCCTTTATGGTCCAGAACCTTTGTAAACTAAAATACCAAGACCAGCCTGATTGATGTAGTACTTTCTGTACACATTGTCAGCAGGGGAAACATACTCAACATGCTTTTGCTTCATGGTTGTTTTTTTCACCATTTAGGCTTAAATGAAGCATAACAATTGCTTGACCTCTTTTAAATAGGATGGGATGACTGGTCTGAGATATCATTTTTATGGTTATGACATCGACCCTATTGGTTTTTAAAGATTGATAAAGTGGAGCATTGTAAGTACTGTGACATCATTAGTGCTAGGGCTGAATTTGCACTGTTCAAATCCAAGGACTTGACAAAGCAGTCTGTGTAAAAATTTCGAGCTGTAAATATTGCAATGTCATCTTTATTGTCATCTTGTAGGTGTCTTTGTTGTACATAAAGCTAACGGTCTGCACAAACATTGTTCAGCAACTTTTTGAATGCATTTGGATTTTTATTGAAAAACAATTTCTTTAATATGATTGAGTACGAGTCATGATTTACTGGGGTTCCTCTTTTGAGATGAGTATCAGCAGCTAGGATGTCATCCCAGTTATAGGGATACCATATCTCTGCCAGGCCAGCTTCAAACAATCCATGTAATTCTATGGCTTTTTGAAGCTTCACATTGAATTCAGTAACAGTATTATCTGAAAAGTACTGCTTTGAACTGTCAGACAGAAGGGTTAAGTAAAGTTCTGCTATTATTCAAATTGATCCAAAGTGCTGCTGTTGTAACTTCTGTTTCCTATAAGTCTATCCTGAAGCTTTGGTACTAAGACTTTTACCAAGACAACCACAATCATAACCCCAAGAAAAGCTAGTGATAAACGAACTTCGTTCAGATCTTTGCCCGATCTTGGTCTACAGCCTGTACAATTTCATCACTGATCCATGTGGTATTCATATCAATGTTTTGCTTCTTGAATGGCTGGCAGAAATTGAAAAGCTTTAATATACAACTGATTTTATTGTTGCCACGTTTTGATCATTTCTTTTTCAAAGAAGGTCTCATCAACTTCTTCACTCCTTAGATCCTTTATATAGTAGGCACTTGTTCTAGGTACATACCACTCAACGTTAAAAACTTCTACTGTCCCTTGAGCCCAATACCCTTTTAAATGGTCCCTTGGTGGCACTATTTCAACAAAATCACCCATTTTCAGGATTAGTTCCCCATTTTTCTCTCTGTGCAGTGTCATGTCTCCAAACTGCATATCCCACACATCATCTTCACTGATGTGTTACCTTACATATCGTGGTTTGAAACATTTGATTGATGAGAGAGGAGAATTGTAAGTAGTCAGCAAAGTGAGTAGCACCTTGATGTACCTATGAAGACCCCAATCGGAAAAGTATCTCCATGTCCTCTGTTTGAGGGTATTATTAAACCTTGCAACCGTTTCTGCATTGATATCTTCATCTTAAGTAGAAAAGTGTCTATTCAATGCTGCTTTATCAGCTCTCAGGAAGAAGAATTAGTAAACTCAGGTACAAGGTCAGTTTGAACAAGTCTTGCAGTGGTACCAGCCATTTCAAATACTTTCTGCAATTGCTTTGTTGACAATATGCCCATTTTACCCCCTCCACTGAGACTGTCCAAGCAAAACAGACAGGACAAGCAATCGATCACTGTCCTGATGTATCAATTACCATTGTTGTATCTGGCAATAGGAAGAAGGTCACACAGATCTACTTGCCACTGTTCATATGTTTCGTGTGCAGCAATGCATCTTTGAGAGAATTTCCTCTTTGGTTGTTTGTGTAAAGAGTACACTCTCTGTTTGACTTACCAACTTTTTGTTTTATTTGCACTAAAAAACACCAGCAGCTTTGGCAAATCTCTTGATGCCGCCATAGCTGCCAGGATTGGCAGAGATGCAGTAAATAGTAGCCGTTTGTGATACATTATTCTTAGATTTTTTTCCCAAAGACTTCCAAAAGTTTTATGTCCTACGTTCACAGTCAAAGGTGAAGATTTATTACTAAGTGGTGATGGTTGCCTCCTGGCCTTCCTTGGTGCATCAGGAATAACCAACTGAGGTGCTATAGTTTTGGGTACACTGGATCTCTACATGATGTCATGATTATCATTCAGATTTGAAACATCTTGTACATCAGACCTTTTCCTTATATAGTTGGCTATTAGATCTTCTGTGTGGCCATCCTTTTATGAAAGCACCATTCATTATAGATAGATAAATAAATAAATAACTAAATAAATAAATAAATAAATAAATACATAAAGTAAATAAATAGATTAATGAATAAATAAATAAATAAATAAATAAATAAATAAATAAATAAATAAATAAATAAATAAATAAATAAATAAATAAATAAATAAATAAATAGATAGACCAGGAGGTTTTTTTTACATACCAATGGGCCATTCTGCATTCTTCCTCAAAGTCTTTGGAACATTGGTTATTGCTTCTTGGTATAGTTTTTCAAATTTTGCTTGTCAGCTGCTCCAAAGACAGAAGTTGATCAGAAAGATGTTGCCTGTTGTGACTGATGTGGTAGTGGAGTTTTTGCTGCTCCTTCAGTGTTTTATATGTTTTGGGGTATCTGTTAAGAGATGCCTCATATGCTCCTGTATTATTTCTTGTACAGCAGTCGTCAGTTGATCATCTGTCTCCAACAGCTTTGACATCTAGGTATTTGTCCTTGTATCTATAGGTTTTACAGTGAGCGGCTGAGGTTTGACTCCTGGTGCAGCATTGACATCCACTAATTTCATCCTTTTGAGGCTGCTAAAGCTAGACAGGTCTGAAGACTTTGATTCTTGGAAAGTTGCACAGTATGTTGAGAACACATTTGCAAATGGCGTCTATCAAGTCAGGAGGTGCTTTTTTGTATCATGCTACTTTTTAATGCTTGGTGGGCATGCATTCAATGAAGACAGTATGATGGCATCCTTTGCAATCACCTGAATTTCGTCTTTGCATCTACATCTTCCTGTTTGGAGCACTTCTTCCACACCATTATGTGTGCTTGATAATGAAGGAGGTTTTCAAGAGACAAAGATGGTGGGGTATATTGCCAAGCAAATGACTGTATGCCTCTCCCAACATGGTCTCAATATTTTTTGAAACTAGCATAGTCATAGTTGCACCATGGAAATCTGGGATTGTTTCCATTTTCCTCCCATCTATTGAATTCTGTTTAATCAATCTTGCCCGTAACATCAAATAAAATTTCAGAGCACTTCTTTTCTCTTGCTGTTCTTTAAGATGACATACAATTTCATTCAAGTGCACATCTAAAAATCTGTATCACAATGGTTGTCACTGTTTTTGCTCAAATTACGGTGAAGCTCTTCCACTAATTTTCCCTGTGCTGTTCTGTAAGACTTCTCATTTTACAAATCTAGCATGTCTTTATGTCCAAAGTATTCAGCTGGTAAGGATCTGTGGCACCAGATACATTCTTTGCCTTGCTAACACACTTACTACAATGGAACTGCCCACGAGATATTAAACAATTACAAAAATTATGTCTGTTCACACAGCCTTGAAAAATTTGCATGCACGAATCACTCAACCAGTCATCCAGACTGATTAACGGAGATTTTTAACATCCACAACACAGCATACTGACTCGCCTTCCATGCGCCCCTTAGAAAATGGTCTCTTTGCACTTTAACCCTCTTTTTATAACCTACAATGGCTCACTCTGTTTCAAATTAATGAAATCAGAGTACAAATTATGGCAACTTACGATGAGAAAAATAACATACACTTACCCCACTGCTAGTTGTTTAAGCTTGGACAGACACAAAAACTAAGACGCACAGAACATTAGCTCTGAAATCACTATACTGAGAAGAGGCTTCTGCTTATGAGACTTGGCTGCTTTTTGTGACCAGCCAGACTGCTTCAGGGAGAGTTGCGATGTGTGAGAGATTGCAGGCGGTATTTATAGGGAAGAAGTGATAGCTCCAGAAAAGGGGGTATGGGAAAGGTCGATGATGTGCGTTAATCTTATTGACATTTCCAATTAAATGTGGAAAGGATTTCTCTCAAACTCATCTTTGAACTCATGTCCAGATGATTCTAGAATAAATGAAAGATTAATAGTCCCACAGTTTTCTCAGGCATCTTGAATTTCATCATTAAATTTGTTGAGTTCACCTCTGCCCTGTTATCAGTAAGAGAATGTTGTGGGAGACTGGACTCACTTGGCTGTGCCTGGATGTGATTTCCACCAAATGTCAGCAAGATGGGTCAGAGGAAATGTGTATCACCCTTCGTTTTTTCCCCCAAATTTTTGGCACAGCATGAGAGTCTTTGTCTCTTTAAGCTCTCACAGCTGCTGACTATTCACATTCAATGAATCTTATTACGTATAGCAGTAAGTGCTTACTGTACACAAATTACACCTGGATTGTTTATCTTTTTTAATGCCCTTCTGTAATGAAATTTGGAAATCTGTTATGTAATTCCAATAAAGCCTGACAAAATAGCAAGCAAAATACAAATATCTAGGCCTGAAGTATATCTTTGGAACCAAAAAATTACCACCTATTGAATACTGTACCAGATTTGCTCAATGCTAATTAACATATTGGTAATTATTGGACATTGTCCTGTAACTTGCTTAAAAGCAATTTTTCCTATGATTGAGGTCGGGTTTTCTTCACCTTTACAGTGAAAAACATTTTAACAGACATGCTGTCTGGACGTTTTGTCAATAAAGTGTCAAAATTCAAATGGAGTAATACGTTTGACATTTCAATCCCATGATATTTGACCCCCAATGTAATTAAAGGTGCCGGAGGAAAAAAATACATATTAACCCTTTCTTCTTCTGCAAAATTCTGGAAGGAAATTTCAAATACTAGCATTTTATAACACGAATTTCATCTAAATTCCTTCTTGAACTTTAAAACGTTCTTCACATTGTTTTCCCAGGTGAAAGTCAGGGTCTGGTTCTATGTTCTGAATCTAAAATACTCTAAAATATGACTGTTTAAAGAGTGAAAAAATATCTCTAAAATGCAGCTATCAGCCCCATGCTTCATGGGCATGTTTGAGTTCTTAGAGGAGGGTGCTGGTGAGTTGCGCCATCCATTTGAGAGAAAAATTCCTGGACTGACGTTTTTTAAAATATGTTTTGTACATAGACTATCATATATATATATATATATATATATATATATATATATATATATATATATATATATATATATATATATATATATATATATATATATATATATAAAGCAAGAAGAGACATTATAGGACAAAAAATACAGAGATAAAAAATTCATATCCAAAAAGCTGGCCCATGCAGGGCCCCATCAGATACACTTTGTTTTAAAACTGGGCCATAGCCCAGCACCAAAGCAGCCTCTGGAAAACTTGCTTCGCAAAAAGGAAAACTTAAAAGAAGATCCACTGACACATGAAGGTGAGTATTGAATCATCTCCTTTTCCACTCTCTGGTCAAATGACTGCTTATGACCAATCGAGAGACATGAACATTAGTGCCCAGAGACTGGTCACACGACCTTTCTCGACCAATCAGTATCCAGGATTTCGGAGTCATCCAGTGTAAAGTGGCTCAAACACCCCATGTTGACACTACTTTTTCACATAGTTAAACTAGACAGACCTTCAACCGAAGCATTGACACAAGGGTCTGCCATTTGCTCAAAAGTAGGGCATGGTGACACCATAATCTACGCAGTTCAAGACCCATATATGATTTTGTTATATTTGGAAAGGCCCATTGAGTTATACAATCATGCCAGTGCTTCTTGTGGTAGAAATCTGTGTGAGCCTTTTTTGAAAATTCAAATCTGGTGGTAATTTTCTTTTATTACTGATATGAATATTCCACACTCACACACACAAAACAATCGTCGATTTGCATGCCTAAATAGTAGAAAACTTTGTCCTGAAATCGTCCATGAAAGCCCATATTGTTTAACTCCTAAGAAGACCAAGTTGTGTGTCTAATATATATATATATATATATATATATATATATATATATATATATATATATATATATATAATATATATATATATAATATATATATATATATATATATGTGTGTGTGTGTGTGTGTGCGTATACTGCACTCATACACGGAACTGTGCAACAGCCAACCATACTAAGTAATAGTATCTGATGTCTCAAATTCTACACATAGGTCACCCACATGAAACGTGCAAAATGAGTGTACAACTTACAATTGACACAATTCCCATATAGATATCTATACTCTGGGAAGCAGACACATTGCAAAGTTGGCAGACTGAATTAAGCTTTCCTCCAGTTGGGTTTTGTTCACAATGGGAGTGCATTATGAGATGTACTTGATAAGTAGGCCAAGTGACAAAAACTAGACATGTAATATAACAAGAACTGAATATTGCACCCCAACATAGACGGTTTTAAATGCAGTGTCATTGGCTTCAAGCATAAATATGTCAGGTAATGAATCTTTCTAGTATTACCTGCCTTTATTGCCTTTAATCACAAACTGACCATACCTGTACTTCTTTACTGTAATGTTATTTCACCTGAAACAATCATCTGATGCACATTAATGCCGACAGATGCAAATAATTTAACACGTGATGTCTCTTTAATATGATGCCTTAAGTACTCTTATTGTGTCTTTAGTGTCGGATAAGTGTGTGTCATTCCTGCATGATTTATTTCATTAAATTTACTTTGGAGCATGGTGGACAGGCCTGGCTACACACTACGGGCCCAAATGAACAATTTCAGTTTCATCTTCTGAAGTTAAAGGCAAATCTTCATGAAACTTGGCAGATAGTGAGATATGCCAGAGATATATAAAACTTGACCATCATTTCACCTTGAAATGCCCTAAATACCAAAATGTAATGATAAACAGATTTTTATGTCAATTTTCATCCAGATATTGATGTCCACCATTGGCGCAGCTAAAAGAGTAAAGGATTTT
>OZ026621.1:13214097-13244097 GCA_964020975.1 Hermodice carunculata
TAAAAAAAGTTCACTTGAGTTTGTGTAGTCTTGTGGAACTTTATCAATTTGAAAATGGAGCCTCACTGTGTATTTCTCAATCCGAGATGCCTGCCAACTATGGTCTAAAATTTCAAATGGACATAATTTCATTCAAACATAAGATTTTGGGGGTAATTTTCACTTCGAGATCATCTTAAGGTCACTGAACAGGTACTCATTTTTGTACTGGTATGATCTATCAACATGCCAAGTTTCATCAAAATTTAGATTTCTTCAACATAGGTATCTAGCATATCACCTGAGTATGGCTATTCCAATGGCCACCTTTGGCGTCATTGGTCCCAGTGCTTACACCTTCCTTTAAATAAAGAGGTGTCAACTTTGCAGCTATTTGTGTCTGTATCTGTACAGCACCTTGCTGCCACCACTTCTGGCATAAATGCAATAGAAGAGAGTGTTACTTAAAGGTTAGTATCTTAGACTGCTGATGGCTATTAGCTGAAATACATGACTCGTCAAGGTGATTCCATTCAGTGACAGTTTTCACAAGGAAATTTTGTTCAAATTGGCACAGAACAGCATTTTGAGATATTTATGGATTGTTGGTCAATAATATTCTGCATGACACAGTCCTTGAATTTACCAGCACAAATTGGTCTTCTTTGCTTCCTGGGTGTGAGAAAATTCTCTGGCTTGCTACTGATCCCCCAAACACCTTGTATGGGAAATAAGCCCGAGTTGTCTACCTTTCTCTTTTAAGGTGGATAGATTTAGGTCGCTAAGCATATATTTTATTAGTTACACAACCGGGCCCATGGGATTTGAAGTCACTGGTCATAAACCTAATTGCCTTACATTGAATGATTTCCAGATAATTTAGAGACAGTCGGAGACTTGACAAGGGTCTCAGACAATTGCACTGTATTGTAGCATCGACCAAACCACCAATAGGTAGGCATTCCTTTGCTTAGTACTGGACTATTACTTAGATTGCTTCATAGGAAGCCCAACGGATGGAACGTATGCAAGAATGTTTGTTAATTCAATGACCAAGTAGGGACTTTTTGGCATGTTGTAGGACAGTGTTTTTCAGCTGGGATAAAAACTGCGACTTACATTTGGTGCTTAGCAAAAATCATTTCTTTGCATTAAACCTCATCCCCCAGTCTGATGCCCATCTTTGTAGAGCAAGGAGATCCCATTGCAGGGTTTGTTGGTCTACAGGTGATTTGATCTCTTGGTACAGCAAGCAGCTGTATGCAAAGAAACGCACTTGGGAGTCGACTCATTCTAGCAGATCATTTATGTGACAAAAGAAAAGCAAGAGACCTAATATGGTACCCTGGGAAACACCAGATATAACTGGTGTTTCTTCAGATGTCACTCCCTCTGGTACGATTTGCATAGAGCACTCACTGAGAGAGTTAGTAAGCCATGTGTGTAAGTGGCCTCTGACAACATACGGCTCTAATTTATAGAGGAGCTTGTCATGTGGTAGGGTGTCAAAGGCTTTAGAGAAGTTAAGTATTCACATGTCCACTTGTGTATCTTTATCAAAGGACCTGAACAGGTCATGGGCTGTTATAAGTAACTGTGTAACACAACAGCAACCTGATCTGAAGCCATGGTTTAAGCTATTTAGAATGTTATATGGGTCAAGGAAGCCCAACATGCTTTTGCAGATGAGATGATCCATGAGCTTAAAGATAACTGACGTGAGGGAAATAAGTCTGTAGTTTTCTGCTAGATGTCTACATTCCTAAGCAATTGTGTATTTCAGAGCAGTATGATCAAGCAATGTCCTGTTCTACAAGGGAGTAATTCATCAAAAACCTGGTTACAGAGACGTGTGTCTGGTAAATCCTATCTCATTTGGAGAAAATAGGTAATGTGATGGCGATTAAGTGAAATGCCCATTGGCAACCATCCAAGATCACATAAATTTGCTCTTGGAGTCATGATCTATATTTGGAGGGTGTGACGTCACATACACTGTATAAAAAGGGGCTTTCTATGCATTTATTACTGGACCATCAACAAACAAAATGTAGGATTATAGTGTCAGGTTTTCACTTGGCAGTTTTGTGGGAAGCCACAGTTGGAGTCACATTTATACTGTATAAAAATGCTTTCAAGGCATTTGTTACACACAAACAAACTTCTATTTGGAAGTGAAGGTTAGGCAAGGAAGTTTGCTATTCAAAGAACATAGCCAAACCAATAAACTCACAAAAAAACAATCACCCAGCAATGGACCAGCAATAGAAAGAGAGAGAGAGAGAGAGAGAGAGAGAGAGAGAGAGAGAGAGACAGAGACAGAGAGAGAGAGAGAGACAGAGAGAGAGAGACAGAGAGAGAGAGCTAGAGAGAGACGCACACACACTGTTATATGGGCTCCATGACTATTGTATCATGCTATTACCCATAGTGTGAAATTAATAAGTCAAGGAAACATTTATCATTGCTCCAAGGAAAGACTACATGTACACTGTTATTATGGCATGAACAATCAGAATGTATTTGGACTGGGTGCCAATTTGACCATGACTGTAATCCCATTGAGTAATAGCTGAGGTTGTTGAAACATGTCAGAACAGAGGGATCCCGTCATGCCCACACTTTGACCATTTTTAGTGTAGGTATTTCGTCATGTCAATCTGAAATTCAGACCAGCCAGAAGGTTTGTTTCATCCATGTAATCTGCATTGTCTTAAAAGTATACCTGAGTTTGCAGTTGCCTCTCTTTTAAATCATCAGTACAATTCATCACTGTGTCCAGGTATGCTTTGTATGGATTAAGTTGTCAGCCAATTACTGGTATGTTTGGCAGTACACTTGAACCTCCAACCATATACTGTGTAAACTCAAGTTAACAAGACCTGCTTTATTTGCAGCGCTTACAGGAGAACAATCATTCTTGGTGATGTGACTTTGCAAATCAATCAAGTCAGCCCCCATATTGTCTTTATAGAATTCTACTGGGTTGCCATCTTGCAGTGGAGCAAATGACAATTTTTCTATCCATTAAATGTTCTGTATTGCTTGACTTCCCAGTAGCTTGTTAAAAATTATGAAGGCCAACTTATTCTCAAGTCTCAATCATTGTCCTACTTGTCTTTTATCGTACATATAGACTTTGTGTTCCCTAGCCCCCATTGTAACATGTCTCTGGTATGTGAGCTGTACAATGACAGCTTCACGCTGTAACCAAGTAAGCAACACTGTATTGTGTGTAGCTGGGGCCTAGGTCTCCAGAGGCTATATCCATTAGTGGGGCTATAGGTCCATGGGAATTTAGGTCCATTGATGGGGCTTTCAAGACTCCAACAGGGCTTCCCACAAAACTGCTGACTTAACCACCTGACACTATAATCCCAAAATAGTAGGTGCCCCCAAACCACCCTCTTTACTGCTTGTATTGCTAGCCCACACTGCACACCCACTGGAAATTGAGGGCAACATGACACTTTTCCATGTACTGTTAGCAGATCCAAACCTATTTATGTTTTCATGATTGGAAAGGATGCCAGACACTTTATTTTCAATCTTATTGATTTATCTTTTAAAGATGTTTGGGGTCCTTTAGAGATTGTGAAAGCAGAGTTCCTAAGTAACAAAAGAGGACCATTCTTCCATAGGAGAATTAACCAGGCCCCACCATTTTTCGTAGTTATATTGTGGAAGAATACTGCAGAAATATTTGACTTTACATTGAAACTACCTTTATGACATTACACATCACATGAAAGACGATTCACCCAAAAGGGACAGGAAATTATGGTTGCTTTGTTGTTATTGTAATTCTTACAAAATTTTCTGCCTTAAATACATACCAATTGTACCTGGCTTGAAAAGGATACCTACATGAATCAAAAATGTGAATTTATAGAAAAAAAAGCCTCGTGACAAAACCATATTGACATGGCCGCCCAAAGGTAGATAGGAAGAGACCCATTTTATATCTATTGAAAAATGTTTGGCTGGATTAGTCCATGCATAATACATATGACTGCCCAAGATAATCTCAATTATACTGTGTCTTGTAATACAAAAGTTTGTTTCGTCCCAAGTGTTGGTAATGTGTGGGATTCCCACACATTACCAGCACTTTCCCACTGGGAATTTGGTATGTACCATATAGAACAGAGGGATGAAGCAGCCACAGGTGTTTATCTCTTAAAGTCATGAAATATAGTCCCCACCTTTGGGAATCCAGGTCCCCAGAGGCGAGACATAGCTGAAACTTATCTAATGTCACCACTGATATGCATTGGATGAAGCAGCAACAGGTGTTTATCTCTTAAAGTCATGAAATATAGTCCCCACCTTTGGGAATCCAGGTCCCCAGAGGCGAGACATAGCTGAAACTTATCTAATGTCACCACTGATATGCATTGGTCCTGACAGCTGTCTGGTCGGTAACCAATTTATTTGCATGTCATATTGTTGCCTAATACCAGAAATGGGTTCACACCATACAGAGAGTGCTGCAGTGCCCATCAGAATTGGGTGCTTCTACAGGAGACAACGAAAGACAGAACAACGTGTATTCCAGAAATGCTTGTTACTGGTATGTGCAATACTTCCTGCATTTTGAGAAAAATTGGTGTAATGAAACATATATACCGCATGCAAGTTTGTCTACATACTGCTGCAAATCAAAAGTGAATATACTCTGAAACCATGCTACAACTTTTGAAAATTTGCTAAAGTAATAGTGCCCGCCTATGTTGTTAGTACAGCCTAGACCACAAGGTGTCACCTGAAAGGTGACCCAGTGAAAGTGTAACACAATGGTACAGGGGTATTATGCTTGTTGGGTGAACAGCATGAAAAGTGTGTTGTAGCATATACTGATAATGCTCCAGCCAATTCAACCCTGTAAGAAGTGCCGCCCTCTGTTTTATATATACTTAACAGCTTTAGTCCGGCATCACAGCATGTAAGGACACAGAAGTAAAAAATGAACCCACTGCATGACGTAATAAGGAGTGTCACGTCTGCCCCCAAATCACGGGAGTGTGTTGGCCACATTTTTAAACAAAGGATTATCCTTGAGGTCTCCCACAGTGTACTTTATAAGGCACGAGGTGTGGTAGAAAATTTGTCAGAAGCCGCACACGCCAGTGTGCAGCAAGGCTCGTCAAAGGCATTTGTCTGAGGGACAGAAATGGGAGATTGTGGCTCTATGTACCCAAACAGTTTGGACACAGACAAGGGCCGCTCATGAATTTGGTGTTCACGGGTCCATGGCTTGCAGACAACTGAAGAAGCAAGAAGCTGGAGACATAAAGGACAGGCGGAGATCGGGCAGACCTATGGTAACCAATGAAGAGGATGACACAATCCTTGGGGACTTTGTGTACAATCAGCCATTTTCCCAATCTAGAGAGGGTCGTCTCCACCTTCGGCAAGCTACAGGATGCAATGTCAGTTGTGACACAGTGTGCCGGGGGGGGGGGTGTCTGCAGGGAAGGTTTCATGTCGCCCAGCTATATTTCCAATGATTGCAGAACACAACAGGCAAGCACGGGTGGATTAATGTTGAAAACACAGATCCTGGAGCACTGACCAATGGCAGAATGTCTGTTTCACTGGTGAATCAAGCTTTCGCCTTAATTCAACGATGGGTGAAATCCTGGAGCCTGTCGCCATGCCATTTGGGCTGACATCAGTTGGAAATAGATTTTTGCTACAGGATCATAATATCCGGCCACCCAGAGGCAGAGTTGGTACAGATTACCATAAAAACCATAAGCAGTAGGACTATGTGCACATGAAATGGCCTGCTACCATTTCAGACCTTCAAATAACTCCACAATGCAATGAGCGGTCGAGTACGCACAGTCATATCAGCACAAGGAGGTACAACACCGTACTGAGAGCACTTTAAAAACATTTGTCAAATGTACATGTGACAGAACTGATCCCTGATATTTTTTTGGCTGCACACAGTGGAAACAATGCAGTTGTTCATGATATATGCCTTCTCATGCAGATGTGACACATTATCTGTGAATTTCAGACATTAAAGGCTATGCTGCAATGCTAAAACTTGTGTTTCGTTTCATAATTTACACTATTATGAGTTAAAAAAGGTGTGTTTCTTTACTTTGCTGCTCATATATATTCTCAACAAGAACTGTTATTCTAAAGCTCGTAGTGGAAAATAAAAAGACACAATGCTGTTTAGAGACGGTGCAACAGGTGACCCCTTGTGGTGCGCGTAATACTAGCGACCTCGACTTGTGTTTCTTTAAATCTAGACCTATACCCTTTTAATATCAGGCAAAAAATAATATGCTAACGTGTGTCTTGCGTAATATTAAATGACTGTTCCTCATGTTCCTGATAGTGGGGTAAATTGGGGTATATCACGCAGTAACAGCACGATTTTACACCATTTCGGATGTAACGTGATATTTCTTGCTTTATGCTTAATACATATCATTAGTGAAACTTCTCAGCACGAACTTAGGAACTGGAATAAAACTTATCAATAAGCATGATTTTGGCATGAAGATACAGGCTGCGCGATACAAGTCTTCGTTCACGGCACTGTATCACGCAAAATTTTATTGAATCGCGCACTCGAGGGTCCAATATCAAGTATGCCCGCGTGTTGTACCGCGCATTTTCCCAAATATAAAGTGAAACACTGTTTAAAGTTGACCAGATACCAAAACGTAATCTGTATTGAATTTAACATCAAGAATATAGCAGGAATCTTCACACAACTGCTTTCAATAATAATTATTCTGAAAAGCCGTTAACCCTTGTAGTGTCATTTAGAGGTCTGAAGCAACAGCTTTCATCGGCACGCTTATAGCACGCAGTGTGCGCATATAAAAATATGTTGGTAAGGGTCATATTACTCTCCGATACTTTTTCAACTTCCTGCAAAACAGTAGTCACACAAGTCAGGATTAAAGAAAACAGAATGGAGCCGATAACTTTATATTCAACTGCCAGATGTTGACGACAGGTTTTAGCAGGAAAGCATTAAAATTAAATTTAGAATACTTTTGCCCTTTTCTTTGTAAATATTGTTATTAAATTTGCTTGTTCATATGTTTTGATTTTGCAGACAAAAACATGTAACAGATCAAGACTCGAATTGAAAATTTATAATTTCAAACCCCCAAATTTTACACAATAAAGTAAAACTGGCACTTAAACTTGCAAATAACGACCATATCTTTCAGCCCTTATCAAAGAATAGATTTGTAGACGGTATCCGGGTGACCAACTCTCTAGAGATCAATGTATGAACAGAAGAATTACGCTCGGAAAATAATAAGAGCGCAGGACCAGGAAAACTTTATTCCTGGCCCATAGTGTCAGAGTGTGTACTGTAAAGCAAACAATTAAAGGACAAAAAAAACAAAGAAACAAACAAACGAAGAAACAAACAAAATAAAACGAAAAACAGCAGCCGAGTTGGTGCCTTTTCAGCTTTGCAAGGGAAACAAAAATCTGAAAACATTTATTTTCGCCCGCAAGCATCGAAAAAAAAAATAAAAATCCGCCGTTCCGCGCTGCGCTGCTTTCCCACATAAACACCCACCCACCCACCCACCCACACATACACACACACACACCTACACATCATGTGTGTACGTGCTTGCGTGTGTGTGTGTGTGTGTGTGTGTGTGTGTGTGTGTGTGTGTGTGTGTGTGTGTGTGTGTGTAGATGCAGGCAGTTCTATTTCTGTCAAAGGTATAAAGATCAAGCACAAGTTCCAGATGCATTTATTGTCAAATGGCATAGAGAAACAACATTTTTGATTGTCAGTTTTCCGCAGTAAGAATATGTAGGTCTTAAAAAAAGCAAAAACTAAAACAAAAAACAAAAAAACAAAAAAAGAAAACAAACAAACAACACAAATAAGAATAAAAGGATGAGAAGGCGATCTTTCCGTGCAAATGGCAGCAAGAGCCATGTTAAGCTCAGTGATGTTATAGTGATGGATGTTCCAGCAATGACTTTTACTTAAATATAACCATACATCGATCCAAGTCAAAAGCCAATTTAATTTAAGACAAAACGAATGGTTTTGTACTTTGACACGGAGTTTAGAAAAAGGTACGCTCCCTAAAATGTTTTCTGCATAAAAATCCCCAATTTACTTATTTTTATAGAAATATGGCTACTTTTAAATTGGCAACATGCACTCAAATTCAAAATATTTACATTTAGTTAATAATTTCCCTATAGTTAGCATTAGAATTGAAATGCCCTTCATAAGGCTATAACACACATGGTGACGTCAATTACAGGTTTACTTGTTTACGTATGCACGTCACCTGTCATGTGCGAAATCAACCAATCATACCAGATGTGCAGCAAGACTTTTTACTGCACAATGATATCATGGCACTACTTCTAGGCTATGCACGCTTGCCGCTCTTGTGTCAATATGGCACACTGTGAAAGCTCCACAGAACCTTTTGTAAATGATGCTAAAAAAAAAACCTTTGCTACAGCAACCTGGGCCTTGTTGGCCGTCGGTGACATGCCGCAAGAAACGCCGGTACCGGATCTACGTGATACGCCTGCTCAGTCTATCATGGACTCTATGCAAACTTCAGCACCCGATGTCCAGCGACAACAGGAAAATGCAGCCCATCTCAAACAAAAATACCTGCTGAATCCATGCAAAATGCACCTCCTGCATCAATGCCCAAACCATCCCAAACATGTCGGTTAAAAAAGGTGAGTGATGCAGATTTGGAACATTTCCAAGAAGCTTGCCAGAGCTCCAATACAAAGCGCAACACACAATGAGGCATAAATATATTTCAAGGTAAATTTTAATCAGCAAAACCTATATATCCAAGAAAAAAAATAAACAGGGACCTTTAATGAAGTTAAAAGAAAAGTCGTTAAAAAATAAATATTTATATGGATAATACTTGATTGTAATCGATGTTGAATGAAGTCATTATCGCCATACATAAAATCAGACAAAATAAACTGATTGTTGCTGTTTTTAATACACGCAATCAACCATTCATTTTGACTGCTACACATAGGATTTCCTGTCTTCTGTGTAACCCTCTCACGGCTTCTCTCTTTATTCTCCGCTGCAGACTGGTGTATGGAGACGTACGGCCATTCGATGGACACTTCTGCAGTCTCTCCTGCCGACCTCAACAAAGCTTTGTTAAAATTCTACTGTGAGGCCAAGCCAAATGATGTGGACTCCAAAACTTCAGAAGCATATGGCGCGGATATTTGCCAAAGAGTAGACCATAAGAAAACTCTGACAAACATGCGAGCGGCGATTAATCGCCATTTCCAAGACACTGGACAAGAAATTGACATTGTCCGTGATAAAGAATTCAAACAAGCGAACAGGGCACATGATGGCTACCTGAAAGAAGGAATGAAAAGTGGCAAATCCGAGCCAACCACACATAAACAAATTATTCAGCCCAATGATCTCAATAAACTTCCCACATACCTTAGTCATGCCAGTAAGGATCCTGTAATCCTCAGACATGCCGTTTGGTAGGCTATAACATAGCAATTCACTTTATAAGCCATGGCATGGAATTCCATCATCAATTACATGTAAGTTCCAACTCATTTGAATTCAAATCTGATGAACACGATGAATTTGCAACCATATCACATGAAACACAACAACAAAAAATCCAGGGTGGCTTGTACGACAAAGAAACACCCACTGATTGTAGAATGTATGCAACAAATTCCGATTCCTGCCTCGTGAAATTGCTGAAACTACTCATTGAGAAAACACACACTAGCGCAACAAGTCTGTTTAATCAAAAAAATTACAGCGCTGTCAAAAGCCCTGCTACACATGATGTCTGTTTCACATAAAAGCCATTGGCGAAAGGCACATTCGCAAATTATTTTGCCGGACATCTGAAATGATGCCAGCGCACAACACTACACTTCTCCCTCTCTATGGGCAACAGCCATTCAGCACTGCAGATTGTGTGGCTATGAAGCCAGACAGATTATGTTTATTTCTAATAATAATATCACTGTGGCTCTTCGCTTTTGCGCCATGGTCCTGTGTGACACAGGTGGCCTAGGAAAAAGGAAAGGAAAGAAAGGAAAAATAGATGAGATGGAGGAAACCATGGTTATCCTAATCATCTCATGCTGCCATGTTTACCAGGACCAGAGCCGAGGCAAAGAGTCCACCACACACTCTCTCACAGCTGTGGTGGGCCTCTGGCCCTGGATATATCCCCAAACACTCATCACTTGTAACCCCCCCCCCCCATACAAAGACAGAAAAACCTTCCCTCATACACCCTATCCCTGCTTGTAAGGCTCAGGTATTTCCCATGATGGACCCCCATGGGAGCCCTTATACGGGCTACTACCATTCCCTATCCTCCCTGCACTCTTAAATTCATATTCACCCTGTTGCTATCAAGCCCCATCAATTCATTTTTTTCTCCCAGCACCCTATCAGGTACTCCTGTACCCTTTAAGTGCCTTTCTTGCCTGCCAGATAGCCACCCTTCAAACCTAAAACCCATGCTACATGTTCCTCTTCCTCTAAACATTACACCTCTTCTAACCCTTGTTATTATAGTCTTCCCTGTGCCACTTTCTGAAAAATTTTTCTCTTATCTCTCTATATGCATCACACCACAACAGTCAGTGATCCACTGTCTCATCTGCCTCTTGTCTACATACCTTACATTCACCATTACTGCCTGTTGTTATTCTTCTCCACCTGATACCTGAACATGCCTTTACCTGTTGTTTTTACCTTTACATCTAGGTATTGATACTCATCAACCTCCCCAATTTCAATTAACTGTTCCCTACTTTCTGGAATTTGGAACTGCCCAATTCTCCATTTTCCCAAGAGTCATCACTTTACTCTTATCCTTACTAAATTCTAACCTCTATTTATTCCCGTATTTCCCTGCCGTGTTCAGAATCTCTTGCAGTTCGTTCTGGGACTCTGTCATGGGTACAATGTCATCTGCAAAAAAATTGACCTGGGATTGTCAGGTCGCCTACCTTTATTCGTTTATTACACTCCATTAACTGGTCCCCCAACTCCTTAATATAAAGGGCACACAAAATCGGGGACAGCACGCATCCCTGCTTTAGACCTATATCCAGGCGTGCATTCTCTACTTGTACCTTTTCTAATGAAAGTGTACAGTCTACATCTTTATATAATGCTTTCGGAATTTCTAGAAAATTCCCACCAAATCCTAGTCCACTTAGTTTTTCCCACAGGGCATCTCCCCATACCCTGTCATAAGTTTTCCTCACATCTAAGAAACCCATGAAGACTTTCTTCTGCTTCTGCCTTGTCAATTCTAACACCTGGGTCAATGTGAAGATGTGATCACCTACCCTTCTGCCTGGTCTGGTCTATCTGTAATAGATGGATGTGTATAATATTATGTTTTATATATCATATTAAGACCATAGCCTGGGAAATAGAAATCCGAAATTAAGAGTTTACACTGGATATAATGCAATTGACGGATCAATATATATTATAGGCCTAGCCTTTCAACCATCTCTAGGGAAACGGATTTTGTGAATACTACAACAATGGATTGTTACGTGCACATATATCCAATGCATAACCTTTTCTCATCAATTTACCTTACTTTTGAGGCACATGTGGTAACTTGGTAACTATATGCATTTTGTATTTCTTTGCCCCATATTTGGGGGCATTTGTGCGGCCGCAAGCAAACTTGGCGCAATCCTTATTGTCCAAGCAATGATAAGTGCGCGTGCGCAAATGTGATTGACAGGTAGTTTTGAAATGCGGTCAAGGTTCGAATTCAAAAACGGCAAAATTGATGGTCACAGAAACAAATACAAAGCACACTGTAAGCAAATTTCTTTCAAGAGTAAGGTAAACTGCTCATATTTGGTTATGTATGAAATACATTGTCATTTTGCCGGCAATTTACGTAATATTTGTGAAATCCCCTTCCGTAACTCAGGGTTGACAGACTTTAACAGGATACCACCAAGTAGGACGCTTGGCTGCCAAAAGGAAACATACCTGTAGGCCTATGTCAGTTACCCTAGCACACCTGGCCGCAGCTCCGCTTGTGAGTGGGATCCAATTTCGAACAAACAGCTTTACGGCATGAAGAAAAGATTTTACTACGGTGCATGCACGATCCTTGCCTTTTTTAAGCCAATGCAATATTACCTTGGCAAAACCTCGATATACCGACACTGCGACAGAAGCACTGAGCTCATCTTTTCGCGCATGACGGAATAAAGTGTAATCCAAAGCCAAAGTCTGCTTTATACTGATGCGCAAAGTTTTCATTGCGATTGCGCTCGCATACGCCGAGGTTTCGCCAGTTTCTTTTTGTATACATACCCTTTTTTAGCCTTATTTGTACCAAAGTACTGCGACATAATACTTCAGGACAGCAAAATCGCACGTGAGTACAAATTTACGCCGAAAGCCTTGCGATTATCATGATTATAGGGGAATGTTCGAAGTTAAATCCCGTTCGAAACTTGATCCCATAACGATGCGATAAAAGATTCCACATGTGGAGGCCTATGAGTATGAGGCATCGTTATGTGTCTCGGCCTCCAGGACCTTAGACATAGGCCTACCGGTAGGCCAAAGAGTAGATAATAGTGACATAACTCACATGCAGCCAACCGATAAGGAAGGTTATATCGCGCATAATAAAAAACTTAGGCGTAGTGTAATATCGCGAGCGCGATATACACCTGCAGCTCTTGTGTCGCACGCGAAAAACAAGTATACATTGCACGATTTAGGCCGACTCCGGTAATATCGCGTGCGCGATGTAACTCAATTATGTGCGCTAATAGACAAAGTGGAGATGTTTTTCTTTTTAGCTGTTCAAGAATTTCCTTTTTTATTAAAGCTTTGGTCCAAGGTTTTAAACTGAGGCTAATTACACGCAAGATGCGATAAAAGTCGTAAAAACAGTACAAGAAGGCCTGTCAGAAAGCAATCTCTTAACGATTGATGGATCGTAGGTCCCTACATTGTTTTAAACATTTTATACCACAATGGGGGAACACGGAGTTCCCAAGATGAACCCCTCTTGTACATCTACAGTGTTGCCAACCCCCCGGAATTATCCGGGAGCCACAAAAATCACCATAAATAGCATTCTTAAAACATAATGTGGTAAATTTTAACAACGATGCTTTTCACAGTGACATTTTGTAAGGCAAATTAAGCTGCTATGCATCTCGCAGCATACTGAAACTTGAAGTACCCTCAAATGCCATAAAAATGCATATTTTGATGTCTATTTTTTCCGGGAGGCATGCCCTGGACCCCCCCCCCCCCCCCCAGGAGGACTCCGCTGCTTACGCCGCTCGCCATTTCATAATCTCCCAAAAATATATATTCACCAGGTTGGCAACACTACATCTAGATTGGAGGGGATAGGGTTTACAATAAGACACATTTAATTAACAAACTGTGTGAACATCCATAAGAATTGACAATGGAGAGACAAGACGGATAGGGGCTTTACCAGCATCTAGTAGTATATTAATTTGTGAAAAAGACACCAGTTAAGCATCAAATCGTTTTAATTTTTCTATAAATGTATGCACTGCCTCAAAAATGGTTATGTTACCTTCGAAATAACAATCCCAGCAACCATTTAACAAAGTGTTGGTAGTAAAAGGGGCCAATCTTACAATAGCTTAATATAAGTCATTACTATAATTCGAGCATACAAAAAAGTAGTGGTAAACATCTTCAATTGGATCACCACAAGACCAGTTTCCAGAATCTCGGACACCAATACTATGTAAACAAGGGTTCAGTTGACTGCTGCCCAACGCAATCTTGAGTGAATAGTTGATATTCTATATTAAGTTTTTTTAAGTGGCTTTTAAATATCGAAATATGGTCAGTTTGTCTAATATCAGAAGGAAACTGATTCCATAAACGCACCGTAGATGGAAAGAAAGCGTCATTGTAAACAGCAGTTCCTGTTCGGAAGTGGCCAATATTGTGTTTGTTGCGGACATTATATTGTGTTCGATTGCTAACATCTTGGGGAAGCAAGCTGCGTAAATATTGCGTTGTTTCATTGTTCATGATTTTGTACATCGTTATAAGTTTCCATTTTTCGCTCCTTTGGCTTAATGTCTCCGTTCCGATTTTATTGTCTAAAAACCACTGCTGAGCCCATTCTGCAATACGTAACAAGTCCTATAAGTTATTACATCAGAGTTAGTTTCTGGTTGGTTTATCTCAATACACAATGCCACATAGTCCGCAAATGAACGTATATTCGAGTGTATGATATCCACAACATCACTAATATATATATATATATATATATATATATATATATATATATATATATATATATATATATATATATATATATATAAAGAGCAACGAGGGACCAAGTACGGAACCTTGTGGTAAACCAGCCTCTAAATTTTCCCAATTCGAACATATCCCATTGGACACCACTCTTTGTTTCGTTCCGAAAAGATAATTTTGAAATAATGCCAGCAACGGGCCTGATATACCTGATTTTTTTTTTATTTGAATAATAAGCCCTCATGCCACACTTTGTCAAACGCTTTGGTAATGTCAAAATATACTATCTGAACCTCTCTTTGCTCATCTAATGCACAAGCGAATTCGTGGTATAAGTAAAGATTAAAGAAGTTGATTCACAGCCGAGTCGCCAGGGACAAATCCGAATTGGGATTGCGTAATGGCATTATCATGCCTGTAAAAGTTGGAAAAAATTTTCTACATTCATTAACACAGCCATGTTTGTGAATAGGTCATTAAACCACCGCCGGGATACAGTAGAGTCGGGTGTTGATCTAAGAGAGGTCAAATGTATGATATTTTTGCGAGAACGTTCAGGTTCCTCCGGCGAGGGACTAAAAAAAGGGTAGCGTGCCCACTTTTTGTTTTACAAAAAAATAAATTTTTCTTTCACTTAGAATCTCACACTATGTTGATTAGCAGTCTTGTTTAGCGTCTATAACATTAGAAAGCTGAATTACCAGCTCTTGTCGAATGCATGCGTTTAGAATACCGGCATGTTGGAAGTTTACTGGAATTTGGAAATGCGCAATGCAGGTAGGCCCTATAGGCCTCCACACACAAGAAATTAAGCCCGCAGTTCTAAATAAATATTAGGACATGTGTCCCACATGTATTACAATAATGGCAAAGTCTTGCATCAAAAAAAGAATATCTTCAAATATCAAACAGTCATTGTTTGACATCAAACTAACATTTTCACATTATCGGAAATCAAGTTATCTTTCACTGGTGATTACCGATTGTACCTTTGCATCCTCTTGATCACTTTTTCTAAGAGATGTGCACTGCTTTCTCCCACATGAAAAGTCAGAGAGCTGCAATACAAGGCCTTCTAAGTCTTATAGGCCTATATATGAGAAGGAGCAGATCGCAATAATTTTCTTAGAAGAGTCATTTTTGATGTCCAAGAATTCATATTTACGTGAAATAGATATTTTGATATCTAAATTGATTTTTATAACAAAACATTTTATATAAGTGAATATTTAGGATCCCAGCAAAATGATTTTCTGATATCTGGAAATTAATTTTGAAATCGAACATTTTATGTGAAAGTATTGAAACGGCTGACCATAGATTGGCCTACATTGGCATTTGGTTTGAGGAAAATAAATGTTTTTGTACACCATCCTTTCTATTACGATTTATTCTCCCAAAATCATGCCATATAATTTCGACTTTATTCTGAAATGTTGCCAGTAAATATCAAGTTCAGTTGAGTGTAAAGTTTAATGTGTTAACTCTGTAATTGCCAAAATGGTCCAGGTAATTAGTGTTTATTTGTGTTTCAGGTTCAGACCTATGTCTGCTCTCTTTAATTCTTATTTTGGGCCAAATATCCTTGACCCATACAGATGCAAACGCTGTAAAAGGTATGTATAGCACAGTTTATATGTATATATATATATATATATATATATATATTTACAGGATGCCCTTTTCTTGTTCATCATTGTCACTGCCATTTTGACCCGGGGCGGAGACAAAATAATATAAGCCTGGTATTTATAAGTGACAACCAAATAATTATGCAAATTTTACAGCATGACGGCGATACGGGATAATCTATAATAAAAGTCATTTGATTTAAAATGAAATCCATCTGTAGTTAGTAGTTTTTTTAAGAGTGCCCATCAACTGAAAAAAACCCAATAAAATCAAATGTTTAAAAAAGTAGAAGCAGGCATTATGCCGTGCACAAGAAATAGAAATCAAAGAGAGGCCTATGTTAAAGAAAGTTGCAATCAGCACATGAAGTCATATAAGAAAAGTAAGTATATGATAATATTATATTGCATTTTAGAACAATAGCCACAGGTAGCTGCAATGAAAACATTAACCCAACATGCGACTACGCCTATGGCTTATCTTTTAGATGCACAAGAGACGCACTCTGCCATAACTGATATTACTTTCTGCATTTTATAAGGCCTTATAAGCAAATGCAAGTCAGCTAAACACCAAACATATTAAGCCAAAATGAAATTGTGTAATAGCCAACAATATATTTGCGACCAGTTAAGGTTACCAATTAATAACAAAAAGCTTCATTTTACCCTTTTTGCGTGTTTACAACTGTCCAGACGTGATACAACACGTGAAACTATACATGTTCTGGAGTGTCTTTTTTGATGATTCTAGAAAAGGCCCACACTATCTTTTGACTATTTACTTCGCCGCAACAGGTCACTTTATGGTCGTATCGTCCTTGTCAGGATGAGTTACAGTCATTCGCACCACTGTCAACTAATCCCTGACCATCTTGGCTTCATGTAGAAAAGTGCGGGCAGGCAAGACGTCTATGGCGTATAAAAAGATCACTGTCATTATTTTCTTAACATTCGATATTTTCATTTGATGTTTACGTGGCCCTAGAAGGAGCATCGATGAAAAAGATTACGAGCCTCGTGTCTCGTGACCACGAGAGAGTAAATTATGGCCAGGAGATAGCTAAACCAAGTTTCAAAATGCGGCCGTGAAATGGAACGTCAGCATTAAAGATGTCCTTATATATGGTCTAACCCATCCATGGCCTATGTGTCCTTCTAATAGCCCAACCACATTATAACTCTCAAAATCACCAATAGGGGTAAAACAGAGCTGACAATCCATGCACATGTGATATCAACAAACCATTCTCTGTGGCCAATATCATGCATCAATTCAAAACTTCTAGAACCTGGGCTTTTTTTTTTCGGTCAAACGAAATAGTTTACCATACCAAGGTAGCGGGTGAATATGCAATGAGCTTGAACTAGTGCTCAGGTTTGGAAATGAACAAAAATAGGTGACGTGATCACCTCCATTTATCCATTATCTGGTGGTCCAGGACTGATTTCTTCATCATCACACAAGCATCTTTAATGCGGAATTAGAAATCAACATGAACACTGATATCAAAGGTATTAGACCGTAATACATTGCTCACCCTAAATTTGTAACAAAAATTCATTCTTTGTAATATTGCTTTACAAAAGTTCCATGCTGTAGCTTGCACAGTGCCTTTTTAGAAATCTGCACAAGACTAGATGCAACCAAATGGTATCGAGAATAAAGCACGAACCATGGATATTAGTTTGCGTGTAAATTTCCTATTATAAAAAGTCAAAATAAACTATAGATGCGGTCAAACGCACTTCATATATTTTTATTTTAGCATTGCAAGCTCGTATTTTGTTCATTATATTTACATACTAAGCATGTGCAACATGCTACCTGCATTGCACATAAAATATTTTGCTCTTTCTCTCTCTCTAGATAATGAGCAAAAAATGGTGTTCAATGCATCTCAAGACAGCCTAATGTACAGTTTACAGACGAGCATGTACATATACTTTGCTAAAGCTACCTGCTGTGACACTCCTTGATCATTTTATGTTGAAATGCGTATGTTTTAAGTCCACATAAACACGATAATGGCAGACCATAGATTTTGCCGGGTTATAGAGAGATCAGCGTCCATGGCATATGGTAAATTTGCTCGTTATAAAAATGTTTGTCACACAATGTAAACTTTAAAATGTTCCATCTGATCAGATGATGTGCACCACTATCAAAGATTGTTTTCAATAAGTGGTCACCAAGTTTGATCAGCAAAATGTAGCTGAGATAATCAAAACATTTTGCATGCATCATCACTGATACGTTATTTATTGTTCAATTCTTGTACTTCCATTGATTTATGAGTACTCCGTACATTAATAACCAACGTTTTCCACGAAACGTACTTACTATAGGATTTGGTTTAGACTTGATCAACTCAAAGGGCGTATACGCATCATGCCTCATTCCCAGCAGCTATTTTTGCTTAAACATACATGTCTAAAAGGGTGATAGATCCCACGTTACTACGAGATTCCACGCTGACCCTATATACATATATATGAGCAACGAAACATTCTATCGAGCGGTCAACATATATTTCTGAGAACAGTCATATGTACATGTACACAGACCAATAAGCGTCCATCAATAAGCAACATGTTTCCTACCTATTTGGAGCGTATGAATACGGCAAGCAAAAAGTGCAGTTTTGTGAGCACACGTCTTTATCTAAATTGGGGACAAGATTATTATTATTCTTTCTTCCATAAATTAAATCCAATTAAAGTTTTGTTTCACTGTTTTGATTTTTATTTTAGCGTTGTTCGAATGAAATGATTCATCGATATTGGTACTATTTGATCAGAGTGGTGCTAGATGTATATAGAATCTTTTTTATCCTACTGGGCTCATGGTACAATAAAATACAATAATAAAAGCTCTATAAACTATAAAAAGTGTAAATTCTTTATACAGAGAGTTATTGGTGCTCAGATTATACAAATGCCATATTTATATACAAGTGTCTCGTCTGTAGACAACTACATACAAACTTAGTTACGAGGTGAGAGACACTCCTCTCCGGATTCATAACACGTGTGAGTGTCTCTGTTTCTGACAGATTTGTAAAAATTAGAATAAACATTTTTCATTTCTTTCAAGAATGATTTCCGGATATCTTGATACAATGAACAATACAGTAACATATGACACTCATCTTCGATACTATCGTGATTACAGAATATGCATTTTCTTATATTTAATGGCTCATTGGTATAACGACCTGTTTCGATCCTGAAGGGGTCGTTACTTGCTCTTATTCGACTAAAATTGCCGAATTCATCACCAGGAGTTCTGCCATTTAAGAGCCTTAACCTTGACGACTTACATATATTTATCAGGACCTTACCATATGTATTTACAACTTTGTCTTCGGAGGTCCTGTTTTAAATAATACCATGGTCACTTACATATGCATTTGGCAAGGGCAGGGTTTTTATCAAATCGTCTGTCACATAGTCTGGTTCAGAAGCTGTCCTTGCGTTAAAATCGCCTACCAATAGTACCTTGCCTTTCTTACCGTATTTTAAATTTGGCATTCTAAAATCGACCAGTGATCTGTTTTTGATACTGCTGAGCTACACGGTGACTCTGGGGGATATATACTATTCCTATGTAAATATTCTGAACGGATCCAATGTTGGAACCTTTCACAGTAAGCCAAACGATACCGTCTGTATCACAATCTATGATTTCGAACCTCGTCTCGCATTTTTATGTTGATATATACGCTTAAAGGTAATGTATGCATACTCGTTCAAAAATGGCGCAATTTTGTCATCGACTGCGTCACTGTCATTTAACCAAATTTCCTGTATCATTATAATGTCGAATTCTTTCAACCATGCTAAATAAGGTTCATTTGGTTGACCATCATCTTTCAGTTGTGAGCCTATGCCGTTAATGTTCCAGCTTAGCACTTTAAGTGAGCAGCTCTTGGGATGATGCTTACAATCAGCGTTTGTATGGTGGTCAACTGTCCCGTTATGTGGTCTAATTTCTACAGTTGAATCCGGAGAGGGTCCCTTCAAGTCACTAGGTGTATCACATCAATGGGAGTTAGAGGACCCTTTTTGACTGCTTTTACCAGGTTAGCTGCCAGGCGTTTTTTGCCTTTTGCCTTAAGGTGCAGTCCGTCTGAGCCCAACATATCTGAACTTATATTAGAATTATCGATGTAAGTCCATCCTTGGCGTTCACACATAATTTCGAGGGCAGTGTTAACTAGTCTTGTTTTTTCGGCATATCCCCCATCACTTCTTGCAACAAGACCAGACAGAACGATGTTGTTGACTTGCAGGCAATCCTGTAAATCTTCTTCAAGACCTCGGAATTTCTTGATAATGTCGGAGGCCATTTCTGAAGGTAAATGGTTTGTGCCACAATGAATTATGACAGTTTCTACGGTATCAGGCATGTTTAAGTCAATGGTTTGACGCACCTTTTTGTATCTTTCCGTGTCCAGATACTATTGATGTTTTCTTATTTGTGGTCGTTGTTATTAAGTGCGTATTGAGCTCTTTGGGGATAGAGTCACAGATGATTAACACATTATTGCCTGTTTCGGCTGTGGGCTGAGCTATCTCTGCCTCTTGTTCATGGGACAATGATTCATGTTTGTCTTCATCCAGGAACACTGAGGCGTTATATCTGTTTCCCGCTGCCACTACCGGTATGACATCGGTGTTGTCGGTACTTGTGTCCACATTTTCATGATCGTGCGGTTGGCTGATAGCTGTGATAAGCCGGGCCATTAGTCTGAAGTTCTCCTGTCTTAATTGTTGACATTCTGTTACTTTGGCATTTAGTTGTCGCACTAGGTCCATGTTAACTTGCTGCATGTCCTGCTGCATAACCTGTAGAGTATCAGGGATACGTCTGCAGCGAAGGCAAGTCCACATAGCCGCCGTATCTTCCCCATCGCAACAGGCAGTGTGAAACCATGACATAGAGATAATACATCTGACCATGTCTCCCTCAGGTTTTCCGTCGTATTGGCAATCCTGCGTACACATTAGATGTTTTTGGTTGATAAAATTGCTTTTATTTTTTGTTTGTACGTTCTTTGGGTTTGTGCCTTCTTGTCGAGAGGGGCGTAGAATGACTAGTTCCTTGATTGTTCATATCCGTGTGTGTTGGCTGTATCGGACTAACTACGGATTTCACCCCTGTCTGTGTCTTTTGTTTAGTTGATGTGAATATATAAACTTTATTGACTGTACCATAAAAAAGAATATATGGCATTTTGTCACAAACACGTGTAAAGAAAATGCAAATACAGCAAAGTGTGCACAAATACAAAATGATACATAGCACAACAATTACAAAATCATAGAAAAAAAAAGAAAAAAGAAAAAAAGCAACAACACATTTATACATCATTACATATACACATGAAATTTCGACATAGTCATACCAGATATACGATAAATATGATAATACCAGGTGGGAGGAGAAATATCACAAGGAGTTTCCTCTAATTTCTATACAAGATTTTAAAAAGGGTTCTAATTTCGAGATTAATTCTGTGTCTTGTGATTTCATAATAAATTTAAATTTCTCAAAGTCTGAATATTTATCAAAATCAAAGAAAATATCTTGTAATGAGTGGAATAATTGACAATTTATTAAGAACTGAATTCCGTCCTCTAAAGTATTACATACGTTACAGATTCTTTCTTCCAAAGGTAATTTTGTAGGTCTTTTGATGTGTCTCTCTCCAGTTCTTGTGTTTTGTTATCCTGTGACTTTTTGGCTTTCGTCTTTTTTCTGGCAGTGTGAGTCGTCCCTTTTTTTCACTCTCCATCTTGGCGCGTATGTTTCTCTTACTACGCCTGAGCCTGGATTTCCCAGTGTTGTTATTTGTTTCCATGTCTAAGCACTCCGGTCTTCCGTTTGTCGACAATTCTATCTTTTGCCATGCGTCAACCGGGGTTGTTTCAATGGAGTCTGTTTCGCCTAATAGTTTGTTACAAAGTCGATTGTTTTCGATTGCAATTGCTTTCAAACCATTATTTATTGTACAATCAGGGATTTCGTCATCATGCTTTGTCGTTTTACCAACGGCTTCACAGTTTGTCCTGCTACACTCTGAGCTTGTGGGCTCTACGGCACTCTGGTCTGATTTGCTTTTGTCAATGGTCATTTTTCAACGTGTTCTTTCACACTATTTCGGATTTTCTTCAGTGCAGGTGTAAGGAGTTCTTTCGCCTTTTTGATAAAACTAGCAGAATCGCCCATACCTTTAGTTCCACCGATAGACTCCAAGCTGGAGTCCATTTCCTTCGTTGGATTGCCCATGTTTGTTGCCGACTTCAGTAGTCTTTAAAATGGCACCAGATTTGAATGTCCACTTTGAATGGAATCAATTTTCCGTCAGATTTTCTGCTATGCGTATATCCAATGTTTTATCCGACACAATTTAATAGTGCTCTGATCATTCATTTATAGTTCTCTCTTACACTTTGGCACAACCTAATCCACCAAATAGTAGATTTTGTAGACAATTCCTCTCTGTCTTGTATCGTACATAGGCCTAATAACCTCGCTTCCTGAGCATGTATATACTACATGTATATTATTCAAAGAAAAAATATTATTCGATTTAAAGACATCTACCTCGTCTGGCTTCTTAAAAGCGAACAAATGTGTGAATAAACATGTGCCACCTTTAAATTAATGTCATAGTGTTCAATCAAAACTATTACATTGTTGATAAAGCACAATTCTGAACATATACCAAGTAACTTTAAAGAACTGCTATTTGCAGAAATCGATCATTATGAAATTTCTCTTACAGTTGCAGAGAAACAACAGCTAAGTACAGTTTAAATGTCGCGTGACAAAACTTGTATAGGTTTGGTACCTGAATCAGTCCCATGAATCCAAAGTAGAGCAAGGTTGTATGTAGGTCCGACCATGATACTGGCCATCTTTTTTCTACTATTGCAATAGCAGCGTGTACAAATCAGTAAATTTCTTCCCTCGGCTATCCCTCGCGGACTTAAATTCTTTAATAATTTTTGCCAACACCAAACATGAGACTATTTTCTCTTAAGATAGGACCATTGTGTTTTCTTCGCAGAAAAGTCTGATTGTCTCCTATTGTGTTTTCCTTTCCACAATCACTTCTTCTGCTTATTGTAGGACATCCAACCCAGTGTCTCACACAATCAATGAAGCATTTAAGTTATGTAGTTTAGATTTGGCGCTATAAATCATTTTTGCCATCTTTTTAGTAAAATTTCGCTAGAGACATTCTTACATATTTTCATTACTAGACTTGTTCTGTGATGTTTATATTTTGGAATTTTTTATCACAAATATGCTGGGTAAAACAAGCCAGGTACAACGGCTCTGATCAATTTGTTGCGCCTTTGTTACCATTTCCTTTGAACTTGATTGCCTTTCTAGTAACTGTTGACAGCGAAGCTACCTTGGCCGGATTGTGAATGTGAGGAAATCCAGCACAATGTTAACATAATTTCAATTGGTTCACATTTATCACATATACATGCTATCTGAATCTATCACCCATCCCACGACCATTTGCAATTACGGGGTTTTTATTTTTCTTGTATCATTCAAAGATTTCGAATTAAAGCCTAAAACGCATCTACAACAGAGTCTTGGCGCTTGAATTGGTCATTTCTACGAGCGTACAAGATCAATGCACTAAAACGGCAAACAGATCGTCCATCTACGATCTGCCAGTATGTAAGTTCATATGTATTCTGTACGCCCAATGCTATGCATATTTGAAGTATACATTATATTCAAGTAGATGAAAAGTAGCTTTAGCAAATCCATGGAAGCTGTGGGCTTGAGGACGCATTCCCATTTCTTAGTTTCTGCAGGAAGCGAACCTGTGCAGGGTATTTACAGGAAAGGTACCAACTTTGCCTTTGCTCTTGAAAAACTGTCATATTTTTTTCGACAAATCAACCGTTATTGGATCAAGCACGTGACATTTAACAAATTGTGGACGTTCTTTCATTTGATTTTCGAAAAGGTTCATCCCAGATTAACATTGGTTACCCTAATCAGGGACGTGCTATAGATGGACTACCAACGGGAGCGCTAATACCTTTAGTGGTCATTTGGGCGCGACGACTACAAAGCGTGTTCAGTAGCGCCGCTCAAGTTAATCCCCCCTGCTCAGTCCGATTGTTGTTCTATCTAGTATGTTTCCGCGTTCGGTTGTATCGGGTTACTTACATCAGGCTTACATCGGGTGTGCTATTGTACCAAGTTCAAAAACGGAGAGTTTTATGCGTGTGCAACCAGTCTCATCGTTTGAATCAGAACCGTGCGAGTCCATCGATGTGTTTTTCGTTGAAATCGGCCGATAAAAGGATAAGTTTTTGCATTTTTTCTGTCCAAAATGATGCAAAGTTAGACAACTTGTGTGCGTAATAACTCCTTACGCCGTCATTAGCAATAAAAATGTAGTTTTAGATGGATAGTGTATGCCAGTAGGATCATGATGGTGGTTTCATTTTTTGTAGCTGAGTGCGGCGTAACGCTAAATTTTTTACTTTAAAATGTGGAGCACGGTGAAAAATTTTGCACATTTCAGTCGGTGACGCGATTATTCTCGCCTTTCATCGCGTGACCTGGCCACGAGACTGCCAGCGGCCAGCGCGAACCGTGGAGTTGTGTTTGTTCAGCACTGAAGGTGCTCGCTCAAACACCCGATCACTTGAGCAGCGGCAACATAGATGGTACAAAGGGGGCCCCGCCAATGGTAGTCCATCTATAACACGTCCCTGCCCTAATGTTCACCAATAGTATAAGCATGGGATGCGTATGTTTGTATAATAGGCCTTGCCGTAATACTTCTGCTGCAATTCTAGAGGTAGAAAAGCAAGAGCATTGGCAAGTTATAGTACAGGCACAGTAACTTTTAATTTTCAGCTAAATTTCTGACAGACGTAACGACGTGACGATGCGACGGACGAGCCAATGCCTGGCGTCTGACGAATCAAGTGTTGAACTGTCTGAAGTGATTGTTTTTATCCTACTAAGCTGATGATGATGATGATAATAATAATAATGATAATAATAATAATAATAATAATAATAATAATAATGATGATGATAATAATAATAATAATGATGATGATGATGATGATGATGATGATGATGATGATGATGATGATGATGATAATAATAATAATAATAATAATAATACGTGCGGTGTATCTGAATAACAAATAATACACCATTAACCCTTCTACGAAGCATAGTGCTTATTTTTGTGGGGAAAAAACTGCAGTTCTGTTGGACTGGTGTACATACGGGGCCAAATTTATCCCTATTCTATCAGGCCGGTATACATTAAGGGCCAAATTTATCACTGTTCTATCCGGATGGTACAATATAGGATTATGTACTGTCTATGTGGAGGCGTTTGATGTGTTGTCAAGCCATCAATGGAGCACATGTGCTTCCATCACACAATTCATTGATCTGTCTCACCACGCCCTTTGTCTTCAGCAAATTCCCTTTGATTGATTGAAATTGTGAAATGATTTAATGTTGTCCAAGATACTGTGTCAATACCTTGTCATTGAGTTACTGATACGCATGTACTGCTGTGTTTTAACAGGTGAGCAGCCAGTTGCATTTACTGCTAGGAATACACGACACGCCAATGTACGTGCTAGAGGGAGAGATTTGATAATTGAATTCCCCACCATTGTTACAAATACTGGGGATTTCCACGCAGGGATTATCTTTGCTTGCACCATCCCAGGTCTCTACGAATTTAATTTTACTATTTTGGGAGGAAAGAATGGTAATGCGGACGTAAAGCTCGTGTTGAATGGGAAAACTGTCGTCACAACATGGGGCAAGGTCGGACAGACGGCTGGCAGTGGCCATGCAAACTTGATTTTGAGGGCTGGAGACAGGGTATGGCTCAGCCTTTCGGACGGATATGAGATGTGGGAGAACCACAGTCACTTTTCGGGAACTCTGATACAGCAAATGTAATACAGATTGTAACAAGGTCTAAATAAATGCGTTAAAGCAAGCTTCAACCCGTTTACGACTATTAAAGATACTGTGTCAATTGGCCTACCCGTGTATAATAATAATAATAATAATAATAATAATAATAATAATAATAATAATGATGATGATGATGATGATGATGATGATGATGATGATGATGATGATGATAATAATAATAATAATAATAATAATAATAATAATTTATTAAGAAAACTTCCCCTTTACAGCGGGGGCACCAACGGAGCGGGGAAAATTCCATGATGCATCCAAAATATACACAAATAACCAGGCATCCTTATCATCAATCAAATAATCTTCGTATTTTAAAATAAGAATAGTATCTATAAGTTATAATTTATATTCTCCGCACCAAAAATAGATATAATACACTCATTGGGACAAAACTCTAGAAAGGGTAAGGACATGTTCGTTATACATGTTTCATATACAATGCAGAACATATAGCTTCCAGCGTCATAATTATAAAAAATCAGGAATCACCACAATATGAATGTATAAGTCAGTTACCAAATTTTCATTTCATCGCTATTACATACTCCTGGAGATGTGGGTTTGTACATGGGGGACCCACCGCAGAATGACGGGGGGGGGGGGGTGCAAAGCGGCGCAAACATAACAAGTATGCCGCAGTGTACACTGGCTCTGTTGGTTTGACCCCATTTGTAAGTTTAAGCCGTCAAGAGAGCACCATCGTGTGTTAGAGAAACTTGAGGGAGTCCAGCTGTCTGCTGCTTGAAAAGCTGCTGGTGTATGCTGGTACTAATGTGTATAAACTTGGCTTAAAGGCAACGCAGTATATTGCATAGTCGTTCACTTTAAGGAAGCATCAGGTGAATGTCCATGTGTGTGAAGTTGGCTAAAGGGCAACCCAGTTCTAAAGTGTGGAGAACAACACAGCGGTGTGTGGCATCGTGTTTTTCCCTCTGATCACTACTTGATGATTCACTTCATAAAAAATTTCTAAAGTCACGTTTTTCACACTGTATTACGTTTTTTATCTCTCAACCGACTGGTTTCTCAGGGAACATAGCCAAATTTTCTCCACAGTTCAAGCTTATCTAATCTTACCTCTCGAGTTTCGATCATAGGTATCAGTTAAAATGTTTTCCTTAATGCCACGGTACCAAGATTCTCACAATCAAAATGTGTCATTCCGTTGCACTGAAGATCAGAACTGCACCATGCCTGTAGATCATCTGTTTGTCACCTGTTTAATTATCTTGCTTTTCCGACAGGAGCCGCCCAACAGCACAAGGCGCTTGGCCGCCCATATGGGTGATTAGTGTCTTCGTGCTTCTGTATAATCTTCAGGCACAATAGAATAAATTGGGCTACGCCTTCTTCCAATTCCTGAGTTATGAAATTGTATCTAATATTCATATATTGATACAAAATAGCAAAACGCGTTTGAACTGATGTATGCGTGTGAAACTGTATTTACTTTTTGATACTCCTGATGGTTCCATCATTTCTCTTTTCTCGTATAATTGACACTAATTTTTGGAAAATATGCGCTTTCTTTCATATTACTTTTTCATTCTAACGTATGAAAACCCAATTTCTACAAAATTTTAATTAATGACATTCCGGCAGCTGATACTTGGAAAAAAAAGGCGTAAATTAAAAATATCAAAATTCCTCAAAGGTCAACTGAAGATCATACTTTCATTTTCAGGAGAAAATATTATAATACGCTCGGCAATTTATAGGTTATAATGCATCACATTGGGAAAAAAATTAGTGTATGAGCTGGTTTCCTTAGTCATTTCGCTGCAGTGTGTTAATTTCTGTATATATATATATATATATATATATATATATATACAGAAATTAATTTTATGTCCACAGGCAAGCACTCTGTTAATAAGACGAGTACAAGTGAGTCTGTGAAAATCCCTTTTCAACTGGTTTGAGGCGCTGACACTGAATAGCCCACAATTATGGAAGTCTGCCCTGAAGCTTTTCGATTGGAGCATAGACAACTCTCCACACCTGTTAACTTGTCGTGACTGCACATTTTGCCACTCCAAAATATGTGGACATTTTTAGCTGCATATTTCTCCCAAAAAGCACAAAAAACATTTTGCAGGTTTTATTCCATTCCGAAAAAATATCTTCCATTAACCTTTACAGACTTGGTCAACTAGCTATTTCTGAAGTAACAAGAACACACTAATTGTTGCCTATGAATACATCGATAACCAATAATGCCTTTACCTTAAAATACTCACCCCCACCTTCCCTCACATACATTATAATAAAGAAGAAAGTATTTTATCTTTTGATCCAAGATTAAAATCTGGATTAAATCATAATTGAATCATAATGCTAAAACCTTCTTCTAAATGTCAAATTGTATGAATATGATTTGTTCCTTTTATAAATTAATTTGCTATTATGATTTAGAACTATGCAGTTTTTCAGGGAATGATGGTACGGAATAGAACTTTGGTCTTAGAATATCGGACTTGATAGTGTTCAAACGGTACATGGGCTTACAGAATTCGGTTTGTATTAAATAATCCATGTATGCCCTTGGTATTGCAGTTGGGTGATACAGTCTTGTATAGTGCAGCATTATAGCGGCCTCGCTTTCAAGACCTCGCAAGCGGTTTTAAAGCTTCCTTGTCGGCGAGGTCTGCTTTAGGCGTGAAACTTGCCTCGCGCTCAAGCACTCATCTTCCTTCAAGACATACCTCACCGTGAAACTTACCTCGCGGAACCAGAGCCACAAGATAGTATTTCATACTGGCACCCCAACAGAATAAGTAAGTGTATACCTGAAGGCAGGACGATCATTAGACCTATAGCAGGGTTGAAAAAAAGATAAAACTCATCAAATATATAGTGATGGTTAATAAAGACAAGCAAGTGTTCAGCTTGCAAAAAATTAGCCATATATGTACATATATATATATATATTTAATATATATATATATATATATATATATATATATATATATATATATATATATATATGTGGGTGTGGGTGTGTGTCTGTGTGTGTTATTGTATTCCATATACTACAAATAATGTTGCGCAAACACTAAAGGCAACAGCGTTTTAGTCGGGCAACAAACGGCCTTGAGAACCAGGTAATATAAGCTCTCCATTGCGCGTGCTCAGGAAGCGAGGTACTTTTCACGCGTGAAAAGTATCTCGCGCTCAAGACAGAAGAGCGAGGTCTGGATCACGGCATAGAAGATGACGTGAAAGCTAGCTAGCTTTCACAGCACATCAAGCCTTCGAGGTGTCTTGAAGCTGTAGATTCGTGAAAGGTAGCTCGCTTTCACAGGCGAGGTCTCGGTCACGCAGCAAAAGTAAGACCACAGGGGAGAAGGTTGCAGAGGCAACCCAACGCCAATGGCCCTAGTGTCTTAAGTTTTAAAGATCTGTGGCCGTACTTACAAAAAAATTGATCTGATTCTAACTTTAATCACACAATTAAAATCATTGTGGCTTGTGTCCGAAACTACTTAATACTTGGCTCAATGTTCGATCAAAACTTGCAGGATTAGCCAATATATGCTCTTGGCGACAATATGAACTTAAGGGTTTACAGGTTCATTTTCTTAAATCAATCTTAGTTTGATCCAATATTTAATTTTTTGATCCAGGATTAAGATCTGGATTAAATCATGATTGATTCAATAAAATAGAAACTTTTAGTTCCAAAGTTCATATAACAGTGGAGAACAAAGATTAATTAATCCTGCAAGTTTAGATCAAACATTAGTCCATCGATTCAGCAGTTCTAGGCCCAAAGGCACTTTGACTTTCATTTTAGGATTAAATTCAGGATCAGATTAAACTCTTTGTGAATACAGCCCCTGGTGGTGAGACATAACGATTGTATTTAAAAAGTCACTCTGCAGCAACCGAGCACTGAACACTCTGGTGCTGAACAATCCAGTAACCGTTGAATTTTCAACGTTTCTACATTTGAGCATGTTTGATTCCTCAGTTTATATGATTACAGAAAGGGATGTCTGGTGTATCGTATAATCTTAATGAATGCTTGGAACACCAAGTCA
>OZ026621.1:13246597-13271097 GCA_964020975.1 Hermodice carunculata
CCCTTTCTTAATTAATTCTTTATAAATTAAAACAGCTATTTAATATTATAAAGACAAATGGTGGGGGAGGTCATAGCGTTGAAGTAGAACGAGCCAGGCCGCGAAGCGGCCCAGGCGAGGAGTCAAAAAGATGTCTTAATTGAGACCCTTTCTTAATTAATTCGTTATAAAACAAAACAGCATATGAATATTGTAAAAATAAATGATGGGGCGGTCATATCGTCGAGCTGGAGCTAGCCTGCAGGCGAAGCGGCCCCTGTCAGAAGTGAAGAAAGATGAAGAAAGGGGCTTGTCGGGGTGATCGGGTTCCGGCCTATAATAACCTTTATTACAAGTCGAGTACAAATAAAACAAAGAACATTAGCGCCGAAGCAGCTATTATTCCACAGTGATATAAATTGAAGGGATGAAGGATGATGAATATACACTGAAAACAGATGAATACATACAGCCAGTCTATTTACAGATCCATAGCTTTTAAAGTTATGAGTTAAGGCAATTTAGTCAGGCCGAAATTCTGTTTTTAAAAAGGATACATAGAGAGCATTTAAAGGGAGGGACCAAGCCATTTGTTAATATGAGTCTTAAGTTCATTGAGAGCGGTAACTTGCTCAAGCGCAGGAGGTATAGAGTTCCATTTCTTGGCTCCTTGGTACCTCAAAGAATCATAACAGTGGGTGACAGAACCACATTTGTGCAGAAAGAGCTTGTGTTCATCCCGGAGCTCATATGTGAATTCCTTTTTGTCAAACATATCGTCAAAAATAGCCGGGTATATTTCAGATATAATTTTGTATATTTCCATGAATAGGTTTCTTAGTCTACCCAAGTAAAGAGAGGGTTTGTGAGAAAGTGCCATGAGTTCGGCATAGGTGCTAGAAAAATCATTAAACACAATCGAAGAGCTCTTTCCTGTATCTTTTCCACTTTCCAGGAGTTTGTTTGCCCACAATGAAGTTTGTCAGTATAAAGGTATTTAAGATTGAGCGCTTTTCTTTGATATTTAGAATATTCGAGAACCTTCTTAGAATAGAAATTTGCCTTCCAGCTTGCTTGCAGATATGTGTAACATGACTCTGGAATTTCAGATTCTCGCCTATATAGACACCAAGTAGCTTGACATCTTTCTGTATTTATGGTACAACCATCAATTTGAAATTTAAAGTCATATTCATTGGGATAATGTTTTGTGCCTAATAACATTGCTTCAAACTATGTTGCCGCATCCGTTACTTCCTCTTTTCTAGTTTGACCCTGCTTTCCATTGGATATTCGATTACCCTCACCCAACCCACCCCAAGACCAACCGCTATGACGTGACTACGATGGGAAAGTCGTGCTTCCAAAAGAGTGAAGAACTGCTAAAGAGTGCCGCATCTGACTGATATTTATATCTGTTTGCCGACACAGACTTTCTTTCTTCTTTCCTTCCTCCCTCCCTCCCTTCCTTCCTTACTTTCCTTCCTTCCTTCTTTTTTCTTTCTTTCTTTCTTTCTTTCTTTCTTTCTTTCTTTTTTTCTTTCTTTCATCCTATTCTTCTTTGCCAGCAATTTTTGAACGCTAATTTTCTCGGAAATTATAAAACTTAGCAGCTACTAACTAAGTATGATCATAGATCCATGCACAAAGTCATGCCTTTTTACAAAGGCGGTTAAGTTTATATATCAATTATGAAAATTAGAGACATTTGATCTTTTTAAATCTTGAATATCTTGAAACTTATTATAGGCAGAGATGCCACTATAACTTCAATTTGTAGGTTTTGTAGGTGCATCCAATGAAAACCAAAGAAAAGTTGTAAAATTTCAATTTATGCTAACTAGGGGTACTTCAAAAATGGAAATGTTGAGTATCTTAAAAAAATTGTGTGTAGAGATGCCATTCCAACTTCAAATTGGAGGTTTTGTCCTGTAGGCGCATCCAATGAACTTCAATTGAAAGGTACAGAATTTCAGCTTTTGCTAATTATGGGAACTTTGAAAGTTCGTATGTTGAATAGCTTGAAAACTATTACAGGTAGAGGTACTGTTCCAAGTTCTATTTATTGGTTTATGCTATAGGTCCATCCAATGAACCAGAAACAAAAGTTGTGGAATTTTAATTTATGCTAATTAGGGGCACTGGAAAAGTTTAAAGTTTGAGTATCCTGAAACGTAGCATTGGTATAGGTTTCATTCCAACTTAAATTTATAGGTTTCTGCTCTAGGCACATCCAACGAACCACAGACAAAAGTTTTAGAATTTTTCCAATGCTAATTAGGTACACTTTGAATGTTCAAATGTTGAATATCTTCAAAACTAGTACAGGTAGAGATGCCATTTCAACTTCAATCTATAGGTTTCTGCTGTAGGTGCGTGCAATGAACATAAACATTTATGCAAATTTTGGAGGCACAAAGACAGATTTGCCTTGTGGCAAATCTTCTTTTCTAGTTTCAATAGGACAGGTCACAATTACCAATTATCTGTGTATTCAGCTGCAAACACAATCCAATACAAAGAATTCTTCAGGGCTACAGATATGTATTCCCATCAGATTGCATGTTAATTTAACCTCCAATTAAAAGCCTACTTTTAAAGGTGCAGTAATAATATTTATGTGAACATTTGAGCTATGCACACAATTTTACCACACAAAATTTGTTGTTTCTGCAATGAATGGTTTTAAAGTTATTAACTGTAAATTACAATGAAAAGTAATGAGAATACACATCTCTAGCCCTGAATGACTGAGATGCCCTCTACAGGAAATCAGTAGAAGCTTCTGTTCTTGCTCTCCCCTATTGCACTTCATGATCAGCAGCGGTATTGCGCTTGACAATGCATTACGAAGTTTATATGCTTGAACCATATATATATATATATATCACAATCTATACAATACACTTATGTACAGTAATTTTACAGACACTCATAAACTAAAAAACGGACTTTCTAAAAAAAATACCGTTTGCAAAATGTGCATCAAGAAGCCTTTTCTTCATCCTCAGCCTTGTTGCTTCAAACACACTAAACTTTTTCCAACAAAATTTTGAATAATTATTGCGGAAAACACACACAAGTGTACATTAAATCTATTTGAGACCAGTGCCTGTAGAACAGAGTGGAGTGGAAATTTCTATGTAATAAAATCTCAAAAAATGAGTTATTTTATGGTGGCATGTTTAAAGTTACTGTTCCTGAAGATGATTTTCGAAACCTCTCAAAGAACTTCCAACAGCTTATAAACAAGCAACACATACTATCATGTCCTGCTGGCCTAAAAAGAAAGAAAGAAACAAACAAACAAAGCAAAAACAAAACAAAAAAAGCCCCCCACCCCCACCGCCAGTAAACATTGGACACGTGTGTGAGGATGTGTGTGGGGATGCTTGTTTATTTTATTGCCTTCGTGCTATTATTTCCTCTTTAGAGCGATGTGGTGGTCGTGAAAAGTACCTTGTTGTTTGAAGGCTGCCCACATCAGTAGCGGATGTAACCACCACGTCACGCTTGTTCAAGCAAGACTGGACTTTGTTTGGTATGCTGCTGGTGAGCTTGGTTATCTTGGCTTGGGGCAATAGCATTAGTCAGCCGCCAAGGTTGGCCACCAGGTGTCTCTTGGTTCGCAATGAGAACGTGGCTTATGCTTTAATAGTATACTTACTGTGGAATAATGAGCATGATCATCGTTAATTACCAAGATAGAACATCCACCTAGTACATTGTATGTTGTTTATATGAGTACAAGTTCAGTTTGTTTGATATGCAACAGTATAATGTCATGTTTTATGTCTGAGAGTGTAAAATAATTTGTTAAAATAATCAGTATTGCTCTAAAGGGAGTCTATGGGTATCCGTTGTTGCAATGCATAGTCTGTTATGACAGGTGGGCTCTGTAGCCAGCACAAGATAAATATGTATGTATATAGCTGAGTAAATTCTCTAAATGTCAACTGGTATTCATGAAAGAACCACCCATGCTGAAAAGCCACTCATTGGCCACAAAAGACAGGTACAACTACAATATAATATACACACACTATCTACCATACAAGACATGTCTCTCTTGTCCTGCTCCAACTCTTGTTACTTTACCAATTATGAGAGATTATAGTTTTGAGATACATTGGCCCCTGTTTTGAGAGGCCAACCCTATTGTAATTCAAAATGTGGTCTCTTAAAGCAGGGGGCTTTCATTAGAAACACAATAACATGGAAAAGATAGCACAGTATTGTAAGAGAGCGATGTGCAGTCTCTCATTGGAGGGGTCTCTCAAGACAGGTACTACTGTGCAGCAAAGTCGTCGCTCAAGACAGGGTGGTCTCTTAAGACCCACTCTTGAGATACCACTTTGACTAACCCAAATTACTTGTTTTTGTTAATTTATCTGTTACGGGAGACCACCTGTTTTATGATACCATTCAACTTTGCAATGAGAGTGAGCTCTCGAGGCAAAGACTAATATCGTATAACATCTGCCATAAGAGACCTCCCTTTCTTGAGAGACCACTTTGCTGTTCTTACGATGATCATTTACCTGTCATGAGAGACCACCTGTCTTAAAAGACCACTGTTACCTTGGCAGCACGGGTGGTCGCTCTAGGAAGGATAAGTGTACATTAGTATTTGCATAAGAAACCTCCTACTCCCCCTGACCCCAAACCCAATTCCTGTTAAGTGTTAATGTACCTGTGATGTGAGACAATCTATGAATAAGACCATTTTTAATTTGGTAATAAGAAAGGTCTCTCCAGGCAGGAACCACTGTATGGGTGACGTCCCCAGTAACAGACTTCTATCTCTTAAGAGACCACTTTGTGGGATCCCAAACAATATTTTTACCATGTGAATTGACCCGTCATTATACACTACCTGTCTTATAAGACCACTGTAACTTGGTGATACAGGAGATCTGTCCAGATATGAACTACATGCACTGTACTGCTGTCGATACAATAGTTTCTGCCACAAGGGTGTACTCCATTACCACTTAAAGTGGTCTTATAAGGCAGGTGGCCTCTCATGACAGGTAGATTAACATGTGAAAAATATGATTTGGTAATCCTCCATGTGGTCTTTCAAGAAATAGTTGTATTTTATAACAGGGTCAAGAAAAGCATCATTTCAACCTTTTACCTGTATTATAATCAGCTGGGAACCTTGGGCTATAACCTGCATTAAGTCAATATTAATCTCTGTTTTGTGGACCAAATTTCACTATTTTGCACATAAGACATCACTTCCAAGAAAAGTGGGATTTTTTTGTCCCGTGTATTTTTTGGGGGAAAAATGTATAACTAGGAGCTTTATATTGCCAAAACAACTTTTTGTACCTAATTAATGTGAGGACTTAATCATTGTAAAGGCATGGACTGCTGTCACATGATTCTCCTTGTAACAGTGCTGCCACCAGTGGTGACTAACGCTATTGTTTCCACTTGCCTGTGAGACACATTGCCGATTGGTCCAGGGTGGCAGCAGGTTGGTCGTGCTCTTCTCTAACTTCACGCCAAAGCACATCTCAAAAATGTTTTATGGGGGACAGGTGAGGAGATCAGAATGGCCATGGCAATGCTTGCATATTGTGCTGCTGGAGAGAAAGTAAGTACGTAAAATTTTTATTGACAAAAAAAAGTAGAAGTCAGTAATGACCTATTTGTTGTACATAAAATGTCAAACTACACCATAAGGTAAACTGGTAGGCTGAATACAATCTGTCACAATATAAAATTGGTTGTTACATTTACAAAATTAGTACAGGTACTTGCTTCAATACATACAGATACAGATACAATGTATGTGCTACAGAAAATGATGCACTCGCCTCGCATATATATATATATATATATATATATATATATATATATATATATATATATATATATATATATATATATATGCATGTTTAATTCATTTGCATGTAGTGTGTACTACCAAATAGTACAGAAAAACATTGGCACACTCATTATCTGATAAAGAATGTCCCTAGTCTATCGGCACCTTGCACTGAGTATAGCACCGATTATTATGTAAGTTTTAATAGATTTTAGCACTCGTTGGCCAAGCTATGTACACATAACATTCTAATTCTTATGATATTGATAAGTACGATGACTGGTTCCCACCCGATAAACGACAGTGACTGATTCTCCTAATGAACACAGTACAGAGACTATTTCTACTAGTCTAAACTCTACACATCTAGTAAATAATTTATTTCATATACATTGCATGTGCAGGGGTTGCACCTTGTCACAGTTACAAGTTGGGTTTGCATATTATTGAGAATCAAACCCCTGCCAGGAGTATGCTTCCCCCTCCCCCTATTTTGAGTGGGCTACAGTCATAATTATTCGGTATCTATATTGAAGCTTTTACAACTAAATTTACCGAGTTGGTGTGGACAGTGTGGATCACAGTTTTCTATAATTGAATTTTTTTTGGTTTCAATATGAGGTTGCTGAAATTAGAAGTGAGGGGCACTGTTTCATTTAGTAAAGTATGCCTGGCGTTTTTCAAGCCCTGGGAATATCATTAAAAAGTGCACGGCATCTTCCAGGCAATTCATGTTGCATTTAACATATTTGTGGTCCATCCGTAGTATTTTTGGCTTGTGTGCCTCCCTGTTTCTATGACAAGGTTTAAGGAGCTTAATCTTAATATTCAGTGGGCTTTCCTATATACCTTTGGTCTTTTATTCTTCTTATTTCTTCATAAATAGAGTTTAAAAAACTTGATAAATCGATAGCTTTCCACAGTCATTCTGCTGCTGAATTTGACTTATAAATTCATCTGTGAAGTTGTTTTGTAACTTTCTTTGAACGTTATTTAGAAAAGGGGGTATAAATCAAACTATACTGTTGCCCACACACATTTGCATGTTCCGATTTGATAACTGGTCGTTTAATGTTTGAACACCAGTTTGGTTACCCAAGTCTATCTATATCGAGAAGTGTACTGTAGGCCTCTTTTACTGGAGTAGTTTCAGTGAGCTACACTAATCTGGTCCAGAACTTTAAAGCCTGTATGTGTTGTCTTGTGTGTAAAAGGGACCTTCTTATTTCAGCATAACTAGCCTCTGTGTTTTTGTGTTCTGATGTTGAGGGTTGTTTGAAAAAAATTGAGTTTTTTTTTTCAATTGCATTCACTGTTTTATCACGGGTCAAGACTGAGCCGTATTCAAGTATAGGTAATATTTGGGATTCAAACATTCTAAAACTAGTGGTGGACTCAGTTTTCCTACTACAGCGCCTGCTAATTTATACACACTGAAGAGGGCTTTACTCGCTTGTTCTACTATGTATATTTGTGCACTCCCTACGTAATCAAACTTCCCTAAATTAGAACAAATACCTAAATATTTATACTGTTCACATATCTCAATTTCAATGTGGCTGTAATAAAATATGTCTTTTTTGTATTTCTTTTGTTAAATATGAATACCTTGGTTTTAAGAAGATTTACTAGAAGGTGCCTTTTTTTTATTAACAAAATTCATGTTACCCTTCCAGCTGTTTTAGGAACCCTTCTGGCCTATTTGAGATACCGGATCATCTGCATATAAGAGACACATCTAGAGCAGTTCACCGAGCACTAAATTATTAGAATTATTTTTAAAAAATCCAAGATCAATGAAGTATTCTGTCAACAGTTTCGGACTTATAATGTCCCCTAGTAAGATTCCAAATTTTGACTGAATTTTCCTACTAATATTATTTTCCTCTTGACCACGCAATTTGCTTTCTCAAACATGCTAATAGTAATTTTGCCAAAGTTTCCGCCTACGCCAGGACGATATAATTTATACAGTAATGCCTGTCTGTTAACATAATCAAAAGCCTTTGTGAAGTCTACAAAGCAGGTGTCGAGGGCTTGTTGTTTCATTTTTTATTTATTTATTTATTTATTGAGCTTTAATCAGCAGTACATCAAGATAAAAGGAAAATAAAACATCACAACACATTAAAACAAATACTGCTGAGTTGGAAGAGTCAAGCAGGTGATTACACCTATACAAGTTGACTCCCCATCTATGATTGGCGAAAAAGATGAGTACAGCTATCACTTGATAATAATGGTGATGATTGATTAAAAAGGTCAAAGACGATAGAACAAATGTCCGCATTTAAAATACAAGTATAAGCAACTCGAGCAGACTATCTCATGTAAAATATTTCTTCAAATTAAGATACTTAGTATCATTTTTACTTTTAAAAAGTTTACAAAAATCGTAAGCAGTCGATCACAACAATCTACTACCTGCATTTTGGACAAAAACACCTGCTCAGCCATGTACACGTATTGGCCGAGTCAAAATACTCTTGTTGCAACTTGCTGTAAGTATTTAGCCTACTTTTCAAAACCTGGACAGATTGAGAATCACGGATATGGGAGGCTAAGATGTTCCAATCAAAAATAGAGCGATTTACATAGGATGAACGAAAAGTTTCTGTTTTACATTTAGTTATTTTGAAACGTAGACTATTGTCGGAAGTACGTAAATTTCTCAAATCTGTTTGAATGGGTTACATATTGAAGAAATCTACCTCGTAATTACCATTAACACATTTGTACAAGAACACAAGATCCAGTTGTTTACGCCTATAAGATAACGGGAGTAGATTACATTTGGCAAGGCGTGACTCGTACGATTCAGAGAAGTGAGACCCTAAGATGTATCTGGTCCCTCTTCTTTGAATATTTTCCAGCCCCATTAGATTTTTCTTGCTAGTAACACTCCACACAACCATGCCATATTCAAGATGACTCCGCACCAAAGTAATATAGAGTCTTTGAGTTGCTTCAGGGGGAGCTTTGTACCCGCATGTTCTTTTTATTACACCCAGGGCACGGTTAGCTTTAATGCAACACTTGGCAACATGCTTTGACCAGTTGAGGGAAGTGTCTAATTCGAAGCCAAGGTCATTTTGGGAGGATACCCGATTTAGTGGGGTATCGTTCAGACTGTAGATAAAAACAACAGACAGGAGTGTGAGACCTGCTGACAGTAAGGATGCTGCATTTATGAGCGTTGAACTTCATACCCCATAATTTACTCCAAGAGACTAGTTTCTCTATATCATTTTGCAGTACACGTGCATCATCCTTCGAATGAATTTTCCGAAAGCATTTGGAATCTTCTGCAAAAATGAACATGGTTGTGTCGTTTGAGAGAGTGAGGGGCATGTCTTTAATACATATAGTAAAAACAGAAAATGTCCTAAAATAGAACCGTGTGGAACGCCAGATACCACAGAATTCCATTCAGAGTGAGACCCTTCAACTAGGACACACCGCCTTCGATCCAGTACATAATTAGTAAACCAATCGTAGAGATGGCCATTGATAGCAAAGCTTTTTAATTTGTGCAGTAACAGGTGGTGGGGCACAGAGTCGAAGGCTCTTGGTAAAATCGAGATACATAACATCAACCTGAGTCGTCTTATCTAGATTTTCACCCAAAATTGTGGACAAAGTCCACCATTTGAGTGGCACTAGACTTATCCTTAAGGAAGCCATGTTGAAACTGATGGCGTGCGTTCTTAAGAACAGGAAACATGTGGTTTAGAACACATCGCTCCATCACTTTACTTACAAGACATAGTAATGATATCTGTGGATAGTTATCAATGTCTTCACGGTTGCCTTTCTTATGGACCGGAATTACGTTTGCATCTTTCCATCGAGATGGAATTTTACTTTGTTCCGTAGATTTTGCAAAAAGGAGTTTCAGTGAGGGGGCTAGTTCAGCTGCACATTCTTTCAAGATGCGACCTGAAATATTGTCAGGCCTAATGGCTTTGTTTGTGTCAAGGTTATGAAGTATTTTCTCTATTGCTTCGGTTAAGAATGTGCAGTGAGCCAGTCTCGGATCCAAAAATGTAGCGAATTCTGGGCAAAGCAGGGATTGACTATTGTGATTAAAGACAGAATAAAAAAGGCGACTAAAGACTGACACTTTTGTTTCGGGGGTAGAAAATTCCTGTCCAAACCCATTGATTATATTAGGTAAGTTTTGCACTTGGTTTTTGCTCTGAAAAATGACCAAAACCGTTTGGGATTTTCATATACGTGCGCACTTAAAATGTCAATGTATCCCGCGTACTTGAGAGCAACTAAAGTTTTTTATATCGTTTGTAAGTTTACGGAGTTTGTCTTTCAGGTGTTGGGAATCCGAATTCTTTAATTTTCTACGCAAAGTTTCTTTTTTGTTCGACAAGTGAATGATTTCACTGTCAATCCAGGGCGGTGTGCTACTGTCACGCACCTTGACTTTAGGTATAAATTTGTCCACAGCAGTTAACAAAAGGTCACACCAGTTTTGCCAGTTAAGGTCTATATCAGTTTCAAGAATAGGTATTCACGTAGGCCATACCAGTCGGCTTTCTTGAAGCTATATACATAACGTGGGATCTTTGCTTTCTTGGTAGGTTTGATGTAAAGAAAGTCTAGTTACAAATGATCTGAATCCACAAGACAACTGGAAGCTGAAACGTCACCAATAGATTCTGCATCTTCTGCACCAGGTAACGGTTGTCGCCTGCGGGGGATACTTCCCCAAATCTTTGCTGGGGGTGTATGGCTTGACCTTTCAAAAACCCAGCCTTTCTTAGGGTACTTTTTCACAAAAAGTTTGTTAGGGAATTTTTCAACCAGAATACTGGAAACTATGGTCGCAAATGGGCGTGAAAAGTGCTCCAGGGAGACAATTTTGACCTTAATTAGGACATTTTTTGTATTTTGGACCATAAAAGAGAAAAAAAAATCCCCTTTTTAGGGAATTTTGGCAAATTACTGGAACTTTGTTAGGGAAATTTTGTTGAAAATAAGGATTTTCAGAGCGACACATACCCAGTATCGTCACTAATGAGAGTACCCCCCGTGGAGGGGGGGGGGGCAGTGAGGTTGTCCCTCTCATCTAAAAGTCTTGGTCTTTCAGATCCGGCTTTCTTGGTTCGTCCTCTTATTTCTTGAAAATGGTACCACAACTTCTGTACCGACCTGGAGCACTCCATTCTCCTTGCAAACACCCACCATGAAGGACTAGTCGCCAACATGTCAATGACCATGGCTCTGTCAAAATCAGAGAGCTGTGAGTAACCCATAAGCCAGGCATTATAAATCTACATTAATGCCTGTCTTGCCAGTGATCACTTATAAAGCCCACAGGCAAGCCAATACCAGCCACACTTTGCACCTTTGTGGCTGTAAGCTCATTTCCAGGACATTCTGTTACTATGTGACCCCTTATGCATACACTTACTTACATAACAGACCATATGACACACATGCTTTCTACACAAGTTAATATTTAGAGCAGCTCATCTTAAACCAATGCCCCCCCCCCCGATAATATGCCTTTTGACAACACTTTTCGTTGGCGCCAGTGAAGTGGTGCTGGGAAGATTTTTCGATGTTGTTTATTCATAAACATGGAAACAGGGACGTGATGGATAACCTAAATGTCATGTCTTGACCATCATCATTCAGAAAAATATTAAGAATATGCAAGATTAGAAATATGTCTCTATTAGTCAAAATATTGTTGTGAAAACATTAGCAGCTTCCACATTGTTATACCGAGTGTAAATATTGAGTGTCCTCCAAAGTTACAAAAACAGTACAGTCAAACATCAACGTATGGAAAGGTGGTATTGCCAAAGTTAAAAACAACATCATGCATAGGAAAACTCAAGACGCCGGTTTTAAAATGTGACATTTCGAATCTCAGGTGAAAGCATTATCACTTAATTTGGTAAAAAATTGTATGCTCGTCCAAACGCCAAACGGAAAACAATTTCTCAAGCGTTCCTTTCATATATTGAATTAGAAGATCTATTTCAAAGTAGATGTTGTATGGATAGCCATAAGAAAGAAATACCATATCATTTTAAACAATCATTGTATACTTGCAGATCATTAAAATATAATTTTAAACCAGAAAATGCAAAACAAGTTCGAAAGACAGTATTATGGTTTAATGACTATATAACAACGGGGAGGAACATTGGTGTTCTATAAACAGTGATATGAAAAAGGGGCATCCTTCATATAAAGGATATTTTGAACACTGATAGAACCCTTGTGAGTGCTGAATAACTGAAAGACAAACATGGTTTAACAGTGGATTTCCTAGATTTTTTTGCAATAAAATTAGCTATTGAAGGGTCATGGAAGATGTATTTGAGCAGACAACCACTTTCACATGGATTAGTTTGTGACACCAAGATCTATTTTAAAATAGGCGGCAGGAGAAAGTCCATACAAGAAATGAATATGTAAGAATTTTTATTGGATATTGATAGAGCAGAAAAAGAAAAAAGAAGCAACAGGCGTACGGAAATGGCAAAAAACATTTATAATAATAACTGCAGATACACGGGCTAAAATATTCTTATTCCATATCAATGTACAATAGACACAAGGTTACAGGATTTTCAAATTTTTCAATACAACACTGTTATATTATCACTAGAAGCAGGCTATATGAAATGGGGCTTGTAGAGTATAATGTCTGTGAATTGTGCGCAAAGTAGAAACAAATGCCCATAGATTCTGCGAAAGTACACATGTTCCAAGCTTCTGTCAAAAGTGTCAACAGTGGTGTAATGAGCAAACATTGTACCTAGGCCTTAGTTTATGTTATGCAAATATAATTGTTGGCCTGCACAACAATATTGACAACAACAGCTATAACATTCGAATAATTTAATCACACAGAGCAAATATTTCATTTAAAAGGAATTGTGTAACAAAAGGCAAGTCTCTTGAAAACTTTATACATTACTTTAGAATAAAATTTCAGGCAAAAAAACATATACTTTACTCAAAGGGAAAATCAGATACCTTTAGGCATCGTTGGGGTATTGTATCAAATCTACTGTCAAAACTTTAATCGGTATATAATAATAAAGAAATATTTAAAAAAGCACACTTTTCCTTGGCATGCCCTTGGCACTAAAAACACCAGATGTGTCTGAAAAAGTTATTAATTGATCTCACCAGGACACTTTAAGGACCCAGCGTAGCACTTTAACTGTTACGACTTTCAAAGCAACTGTGTCATGGTGAATCTAGCCTGTAGCTAATGAGTTCCTCTATCTTTCTGTCTCATTCTTCTCCAAATTCAGAACTCAAAAGATTTCAAACAGGTGTTCGATTTTAGCCAACAGGAAATACCAACAGACCGTGTGTTTGATTATTAAAGAGTGTATAAAAACAACTTCCCACGAATTTTTAAATGAAATTTAGGGGATTGATACCGTAAAGTAGGAAGACACTACAGGGATATAAGGAAGATTTCGACATAGAATTCCACGTCAGCTGTATATGCAAACATACCCGCAAATGGAATTGCTAAGGACACATGGTACGTTAATCCAGACAGTATTTTAAAAGAATTTTTTCAATGTATGGACAGCTCAGGTTGAATTAATCCTTTCCCTTTGAACCGGTCGAGTTCGGCTGATGGTCAAATGTCTTCTGTTTAATGTTCTCAACTATTTTAATAGTAATGAAAAACAATTTACTTTGTAAATCAGGCCCATCAAGATACCATGATACAAGTCAACAGTTTTCCTAAACGTGGGTTTGCCACTAGGCTTCCGACTAGGTCAAGAAAACTGTAGTCTAAAAGTTTTAATTGCAGGAGGGAAGGATTAAAGAAAGCATAAATATATGATTGACTGGGACATTACAGATTGATTCCATCGTTTTAAAGAAGCCATGACAGACTGAAATGCCATGAAAAGCTTAAGTAATTTATTTCAAGGGATATGGAGAAACTGTGTGTTGTATTGCAAAAAGGAAATGTAAACAACGGTTTGATTTTTTGCTCATAAATACATACGTCCAGCAAAACACACGTTCTGTCAATCGTACATTGGACTTGTCATGGCTACCCCACATGCAAATAGGCAAAGTCAGAGAGAGGATATTTTTGGTATCGAGGGTTCTCTTTGCACAAAGGCCATAGCAAAATAAACTTTTTATGCTAACGAGGCACTTTCAGGAAACTCGTCTATTTCATAGTTTCTATTGGGCGTTTTAAGGAAGTTTGCTTTCGATGTACCGAGACATAATGATATTGACGCACACGTATTCTGCTTGTAAGTCCTCTTTCTCTGTTTGATGACTTAAAACTTAATAATTTTGAATGTATGGCACCAAAGGTAACATATTTCCTGTCTAATTGTGCTACACGCTTTGTCAGTCTACATGGTTACAGCCTTGTTAAACTCCGAGGTTAGGATTTAACTGAGTCTTCTCTGTGGCCTTATGCTACGGTTTATTAATGAATCCTTTCACCCAACTTCATGTTCATTTTAATGCCTCTGCACAGTACACTGGTAAACCTCTCATCGCACTTTTATTCAATGTGGCATAATACGCCAGACTTCTATTTATACATTTTGACGTCGTCCTTAAATTGTTCTAGGAATCCAGACAATTAACAAATCCGGTACCACTCTCTATATGTTTAGACTTTATTATGCATGACAGTTTATGGAAGGCAAATATGGATACCAAGACATTGCCAATCTTCCTACGTGATATAAACTTGCTTCACATTTAACGTGAAAAACCGAACTGGAATATGGGGATCGTAGTAGCATGACTTCAATATAACCTGAGTGTCTGTCAGACAAACTCTATCTCGAAATACCAAAAAAGAACACGATGAAATTGGATTACTGCACAGAAGATGAATAATGTATATATGGAGGGTAAAGTTGTGAAATAAATAAAGCTTGAATAAAGTCGGTGCTGAGACAACTTGAGGGTTAAAGTTATAAAATCTTGCATTGACGAGCCTTGCAATACGATTTGTACTCTGCTAAAACAAGCAGCCCCAACACTTGAATATTTATAGCAGCTATGCAAGGTCGTGTGACTGCCTGCATCGAGTTATTCAAGATATGAAAAAAAATCAAATGAAAAATTCTGAATTCAGATATACATAACTTACGCATAGTGTATATTATTAATGAAACTTTGTATGTACTTGTCCAAATTGTTTTGGCATATATTTCTCAGAGAAAAGTTTCTTTCATGATGATCAGAATTTATGTTATGTATGGGTTCAACCACATATAATGCTCTAAATGAATCAAATGACATTCAACTTTTGGAGGATGCTATGGACTTTATAAGAGGTTAATATACAGAGATTGATTTTTGTGATCATCATGCAGTTTTCTGTTCTCTCAGATTTAAGTATAAAATAGATCATGCATACAATAGAAAAATTTGTCTGTACGATCGAGGTAACTTTGAAAACTTAAACGACTCACTGAGGCAGGTTGACTGGGATACAAAATTTGACAACTGTGATGTAAACGAGAGTGTAAACAAATGGGCTGAAATTTATATAAACAAAGCCGGTGAACATATCCCAACCAGAGTGATAACCGTGCCTCCAAATGAACCCAGATGGATTATATCTGAGATACGAAAGTTGATGAGAAAAAGGGATCGATTACGTAAAAAGGCAAAAGATTTTAAGAAAAGGAATGGATATGATAATCCAGTACTCTGGGAAAATTTTAGGACTGCAAAAAATAAAGTAACTGGTGACATTCGTACATCAAAACAAAATAAAAAAGATGAGCTGGTAATCAAAATAAATTCCAGTCAGGAAACAAACCCTAAACTTTGGTGGAACATTTTCAAACAACTTCAAAACGAGCACGCTGATCGGTCTTGCACTTACCCCCCCCCCCCCCCCCCGATTGATGGTGACGGCAATCTTATAACAAATAGCATAGATAATACTTTTTTCGCAGTGCAATGCAGAAGCGGTACAGATCTAAACCCGATCCCCTAGGTCAAATACTCCACACGATCTCGTCTTAATGACATTATTAGAGATGAGAATACTGTTCTCGATGTCTTAAAGTCTCTTGACGGAAAAAAAGCGTCCGGCCATATCAAATAAGCTGTAGCCTGTTGAAGAGAACAGCCGATTCCATTGCCTATCCGCTATCCTTAATATTTGAAAAGTCTATCACTGAATGTGTTTTTCCTGATCAATGGAAAGACGCAAATGTCATCCCTGTTCACAAAAAACTGTCAAAACAATTTAGAGCAAATTTTAGGCCAATTTCACTTTTGAGTTGTGATGGCAAAGTATTAGACAAATGCATATTAAAAACCCTATTCAACTATTGTAAAGACAATGATATCTTGGTACGTTGGCAATCGGCCTACACACGGCGTGATTCAACGGTGCGCCAACTTCTTGAAATTTATGACATCATTGCTGAATCCCTAGATCAGAGTAAAGAAATGATTTTTTTTATTTCTTGATGTAAGCTGTACTTTTGACCGTGTTTAGCATAAAGGACCACCATATGAATTAGAATGCATAGGTGTCACCGGCCCTTTACTTGAATGGTTTAAAAATTATCGGTCTGAGAGAAGACAGAGAGTGGTAATAAACGGAAACTGCTCAGAATGGAGACATAGGGAGGCAGGCATCCCTCAAGGCTCCATACTCGGACCCCTTTTGTTTTTCATTTTTCTAAACGAAATTGTTGAAGTTGTTGAATCTTATATTAGACTATTTGCGGATGACACGTCGTTGCTTGTAATAAGTGACTCAGGAGACGAAGATCTTGTATCTTTTCAATTAAACGGAGACCTGTCAGCTATTGCACTTTGGGCAGAACAGTGGTTTATTACTTCTAACGAATCAAAGACATACAATTTACGTATTAGTAATCGAAATTCACAAAATTTTCCCCTTTATATCAACGGCAAACAAATCACTGCGACAAAAACACAGACATTTAGGAATAACATTCAATGAACGTGGAACATGGAATAATCACATAGAAATGATTTATATAAACGCTTTGAAAAGGGTCGACTGCCTCCGTAAACTTTCTTACTCTCTGGACAAGCGATCCTTAGAAACGTTATATCTTTCCTCCATTAGACCTTGTTTGGAATACGCGGATGTTCTGTGGAAGAACAACACTGCCACCTGTGCTGAAAATTGGAAAAGGTGCAGGTAGCTGCCGCAAGAGTAGTAACTGGGGCAACGAGACATGTATCCATAAGGCGACTGTATGAAGATGTTGGTTGGGAAGAGCTAAAAGCACCATGGGAAAACCATAAAGTGATTATGATGTACAAAATTGTAAATGGGTATGCACCTCAGTATTTGTTTGAGAGACTACCTGAAACCCCTGAAACTAATTAAGATTTTCAATATCAGAATACTATCCAACCAATACCATGCAATAACATTTTGCGAGAAAACTCATTTTTTCTGTCAACTGTGCAACTCTGGAACAACCTATATCCCCAGATAAGAAATACAGAATCCTTACTATCTTTTAAAAGAAAACTGGCATCCCAAACTACCGTTCCCAGTTACTAATACTGCGGCAGTCGATCAGGACAAGTACTGCATGGAAGACTACGCATGGAGTGCAGCGCCCTCAACCATCATCTTTTCAAACATAATTCAGTTCGTGATCACACATGTTCTTGTGGTCTAGGTTCAGACACAACAAAGCATTTTCTATTGGATTGTTAACATTACAAAAATATTCGAGACCGCCTATTTAGAGAGATCCCTGTGGCTTCTAGGTCTAATGTAAAAACTCTACTATGTGGAAATCCCCATATCTCTGACATACAAAAGGAAGAAATGTTCCGTTTGGTACACGAATTTATATGACTTATTAAAGGTATGGACGTGCATGGTAAACATTTCAGTTTTTCAACTTTAACTTGTGTTGGTATCATTCTAAATTTAGTATATACTTAAGTCTTATTAATAGTCTTCTTACTTTAAAGCCATGCCCAAGAGTCAGTGTTTTAATGTGTTTGGTTGGTACGTGTAAACATACTTAACAGTACTTCGGCACTCATGTCAGTTTTCATATTGTTATGTTGCATTGTAACTTTGTATCAAGCAGAGGAGTTGATAGAAGCCGTCGGCTTGTTCTCCAATCCTGTTTTTCACGTTATGGAAAATAAAATACGTTTAAACTAGAGATTAATTTTATTATAATGGGTGGTATGCGCGCACGTACAGGTGTATCAGAAGATTATAGTTTTGATGATTCAATAGATTACTTACTTATTGGTGAGTGGTATACTTCAAATGATTTTAATGCATCTAGAAGTGCTCAAGACACTGCTGATTGTAACAAATTTGGTAAAGCGCCCCTAAGTTTGTGTAAATCTCTTGATGTTCTAAATGGTCGCTCAGAGAAAGATAAAAATGGTAAATGTACATTTTAACTCCAAATGGCTGTAGTGTCATTGATTATACAATAGTTTTTTCAAGTTTATTCCCACAAATTAGTGACTTTGAAGTTTCAGCTTACCAGTGCAACTCTGATCATCTACCACTCCACTGCATCTTGCAATGTAAGGTTGATATGTATGATGGGGTGACATTACACCAATCAATAGTATATAGACGGGATGCTAATAAACAGGAAAAGCTTTTGAAAAAGTTGATAGATCATAATTGGGACACATTTTACACTCTGCTATATTTAAATAAGATTAATGATGCAGTATCAAACTTCGTAGAGTGTTTCCAAAAGGTTGGAAGTGACATGGAAGTACTTGCGAAATGTGTTAATGGTACCAGTAATTATAATCATTATGAATACCCAAAATGGTGTAATAACGAACATACTGAAGCAAACAGCAGGAAAACCAGGTGTTTGCAGTTTGAGAATAGAGAACAATATGAATTAACACAATATTTAGGTGCCAAACTCGAAGATTAAAAATCTGTATGAAAATCGGTTGACTAAAAATATCAAGCGTGTTTGTAATTTATTAATGAATTGTGGAAACTCATAAAACAGTTCAGAAGAAGTGGAAAACATGACAAATATATTCAGTGAAAAGTGGTTCAGTTACTTTAAGAAAATTTTGAATGCGGGTGTACAGTCTGGTGAAGAATTTCAAGACCAGGTTGCTCAGTTTTTAAATAGTCATAATTCCAATTGTGAAGAGTGCAAGCAAAACACCCCAGAGTGTATAAACAATAAAATTACGATGGAAGAAATTAGAAATGTCATATCTAGTTTACCAAACAAAAAGGCTAGTGGGCCAGATGGCATGGTATATGAAATGTTTAAGAATAGTAAAGATATAAATGTTCCTCACATACATGTTCTGTTAAACTGTATTTTAAGTGCTGAATTTTTCCCTGATGCATGGCATGTCATTAGCCCTCTGTTTAAAAAAGGGTTCAAAACATGATGCGAATAATTATTGCAGTATGTCTATTTCATGTACTGTGGGAAAAATATTCATTAAAATTTGTGGAAACAGATTTATAAAATGAGCAGAAAATAAGAATAACTTAGATGAAAGGCAATGTGCTTATAGAACACGAAGTAGCACTGTTAATAATATTTTAACTTTGTATGCCACGTGTGAGAAATATTTGACAAAACGGAAAGGGTGCTTTTACTGTGCTTTTATCGACTTTTCAAGAGCCTTTGACAGCAAACCACGTGGTCATTTTTGGTTTCATCTAATTAAAAATGGCATTCATAGAATATTTTTGAAAATATTACAATCCATGTATGGTGAGCTGAAGTCATGTGTTCGCACCCCAGAGGGGTTGACAGATTTTTACGATTTCACCCTAGGAACCAGGAAGGGTTACATGATTAGTCCTATTTTGTTCCTAATTTATGTTAATGGGCTGGCATCTTTGTGTAAAAGCGAAGGATGTGAAGGCATATTCATTTCAGCAAATATAGATAGTATTGGACTACTTTTATATTTCTGCAGGCAGGTTGCTAAAAATGTTAAATACTCTGAACAAATTCTATTTAAAATTTAGTCTAAATGTAAACATTTCAAAGTGAAATATTATTGTGTTTAGAAGAGGAGGACCGGTACGGATGGATGAAAAATCGACATTCCATGGGAAGAAAATGGATATAGTATCATAATATAAATACTTGGGTGTAATATTTTCATCAAGAGTAAAATGGACAAAAACAATAAGGACACTCGCTGACCAAGCACAGAAATCCGTCGCATTAATCAAGACAATTTATTTCAAATGTAATGGTTTACCACTAGATTTAGCTTTGAAGTTCTTTGATAAAATGGTAACACCAATTTTAACATATGGTGCCGAGGTGTCGGGATTTAGGTATTATGGTAGTATAGAAAAAGTTCAAAGAAAACATTGTAGATTTATTCTAAAATTACTGCCCCAAACTACAAACCATGCAGTACTTGGAGAATTTGGAAGATTAACATTATGTATCATATATATGACAAAATGTACTCAGTTTTGGTTTAAATTGCTTAACACTTTCCAATCTGAGTCCGCATATATGCGGACTCACACAGGTTATAAACTATTTATATTACGATTTCATATTTTAATTCCTCATGGAAAGACGTTTCCAACGAATACCAACATGTCATATCTACCACTAGCGGGTAGTCAACAGCTTTCCTCGGGGCACTTTCCGCGCATTGCGCGGAAAGTGCCCCGAGGAAAGCTGTTGACTCAGACTGGAAAGTGTTAATATGTCAGAAGATCGTTACCCTGAACATTGTTATCCTATATTGAGGAGTCTCCATGATACTGGAAGAGTTCATTGGGTAACCGAAGTAAAATCAATATTATGTACTAATGAATTTGGCCATGTTTGGATTACTCAGTCTGTCGGTGATGAAAATAATTTTATAAATGAGTTTAAAAGTAGATTATCATATATTAAATTAAAAGAATGGTGACCAAGGACAGAAAATTCTGACAAGCTACACTCTCATCGTGGATTTAAATCCTTATTAGACAGAGAAATATATTTTGATTTTGTAAGATGGGAAAGACACAGGATCGCTTTAGCACGATTAGGTGTTCTACTCATGATTTAAAAATATAGATCTGCCGTAGACAAAATTTAGAAGCTCAAGAAGGTTTATGTGAATTTTGTTTAAGACATGGTATGAATATAGTAGAAGATGAGTATCACGTAGTGATGATTTGTAATTTATATAAATCTTTAAGGCTGAAATTCGTACCGAAAAAATATTTTTGTACCCGTCATATGAAACGTTGAATGCATTGATGAGTGTACAAAATGTTATAATTCTGAAGGAACTGGCAGCTCAGACATAATTGTTTTTGGTACGCAAACAGTTCTCAGCCTCATAAAAAGGATGGAAAAATGAATATACTGATATCTTTCTCTCACATATTATCATGTCAATTTTATTTTCTGCATCCTTATTATGAACAAATTCTGTGGCTCACCGACGTACATGTACAATAAAACGAATCTGTTATGTATAGAAGGTTTGTTTTCAGCTGAATGGTGAGTTATAAGTCAACTTTGCGTGGACGAATTGAGCGGATCTATGAACCAGTATATAATATCAGGTGTATCACCCAAACTGTAGCCGTCGACTTGCATGATCAAAATGTGGCAACAAAAAACAACGATTGATGCGTCTTTACAAGACAGAAGGGTGATGAAGACTTTCGCTTCTTTCATTGTAACAGATGATGTGTCCGTCGTTATAAATCAGGGTATTGCCAAAGCAACTTGGAGTCAGCAAATAACAATGACCTGATGGTATACGTGCACACCTGAACGTTCATCAGATTGCCTGAAAATAAAAAAATATGCACCAAACCTCATCTGCTTTTCTTACAACCCGCCAAAATTCCGCGCAAAAAATTGTTTTCAATTCTAGGTTATGCCTCATTATATTTATGAATCACCCATTCCTTTGAGAGCTTGCGAAATAAATTTTTCAACTTTGATTCCCTTCTTGTAGCGTCCGTGCTGCTCATGTTGGCATTTGGTGCTGTCATTTCAACTGAAGGAAAGAGTATTGCAGGTACGTTTTGTGTGTGTGTGTGTGTGTGTGTGTGTGTGTGTGTGTGTGTGTGATTGACACAGTCCTAATTCGCATAGCAGTAGTGGCCCATATATTCTAGCAAGTCAATGCATTATTGCGTCCACAAAGAACTACAGCAACGTTCGGTTAGTCAAGTATTTGTGCTAAATGCCAATATACGGGGGGAGGGGGGCAGTGGAAGAACCTGGGCGTAGGAGCTCTATCTGACGACGTAGTGGTTCTGGGCCCACGCTACCCCGTCCTATATAATTAGCACGAATTATTGACTACATAGATAAATAGGCTTACACAATACTTTATTGCAGATAAGGCCCTATTTGGACCATTGTATGTACAAGATGTTCCAGATTCACCCTCTCTACCCACGCACCCACCCATCCTACCCCTCCTATATTGGCATTGAGCACGAATGCTTCTCTGACTGAATGGTACGAGCGCCTGTGCAAAGAGCCTAGCGGGTATAGTTTTACATTCAGCTCTTCAGTGCAGGCTATACTGTCATGGTCGTTGAATACTAACCTTGCATAGAGCTAACAGATTGAAATTAATCAAAACTATACATTGGTGGCGAGTTGTTTCTAGAAGTACGTCTTTAACTCATTCCATCAATATATATATATATATATATATATATATATATATATATATATATATACATTATCCTAAAACATTCCATTCCAGTAAACTAGGAAGGACTATAAACAATAATACCAATATCTTATTAGAGCAAATTCCTGACTTGCTATCTGTTGTACGCTAATCATGATTTTATTGGACTCTTGCAAGGCAACCCGGCGGTCATTTCAACTAAAGTAAAGAGTATTCCAGGTGCGTTTGTGTGTGTATGTGATTGACCCCGTCTTAATTCACATAAAAGTAGTGGCCTATGTATTGTAGTAAGTCAATGCGTTGCTGCGCCCACAAAGAACCTAGCGGGTACAGTTTTATATCGAGGTGAAATTAATCAAAAGTATACATTGTTGGCGAGTAGGTTCCAAGAAGTGCGCCTTTATTTTTAACTCGTTCCATCAAGACATATATATATATATATATATATATATATATATATATATATATATATATATATATATATATATATATATATATATATATGAGCGAGACACACACACACACACACATATATATATATATATATATATATATATATATAATCCTAGAATGTTCCATTCCAGCAAATTAGGAAGGGCTATCTTTAAAATGATATCAATATCTTATTAGAGCAAATCCTCAACTTTACATGAGTTGCACGCTAATCATGGTTTTCTTGGACTCCTGGCAGGCAACCCACCGGTCAATTCAACTGAAGGAAACAGCATTGCAGGTATATGTTTTTGTGATTGACACCGTCTTAATTCGCATCAAAGTAGCGGCCCATACATTCTAGCAAATCAATGCATTATTGCGACCACAAACAACCTAGCGGTTAGTTTTACATCGAGCTCTTCAGTGCAGGCGATATTGTCTCATAGCCGTTTAATACTAACCCTGCATGTAATAAAGATAAAACACAAAATAAACAGCTTTATTTCAGACTAAAAGTCCATATATACACATCACATACATAAAAAATATAATATAATGTAATGAACAGACTGAAATTAATCAAAAGTATATATTGGTAGCGAGTTGGTTCTGAGAAATGCGCCTTTATTTTCAACTGGTTGCATCAATATACAATGTGTATATATATATGTATATATATATACATATATATACATATATACATATATATATATATATATATATATATATATATATATATATATATATATATATATATATATATATATATATATATATATATATATATTATCCTTAAACATTCCATTCCAGTAAACCAGGAAGGCTTATCAAAAATTGATATCAGAACCTTATTTGAGCAAAACCCTGATTTTATATCAGTTGTACGCTAATCTTGGTTTTATATGACTTCTGGCAGGCAACCCGGTGGTCGCATTCACTGCATCTTGTGATATACAAAGTTGGACATATGCCCACGGAAGAAACAAACTAATAGTCTTTCCACACGTCATTACAAATATTGGCAAAAGTTTTCATGGCGGCTCAATATTTGCATGTCATATACCGGGTCTGTACCATTTTGACTTCTCGGTTTTGGGAGGGTATTACTATGGCGCAAAAGTGCGACTGATGCGGAATAACAGAGACATAATCGCAACTGCCTGGGGATCAAGGGGTGGCTCCTCCGCAACTGGTCACGTTAACGTCGTCCTCAATAGTGGAGACACAGTAACCTTAATTCTGCTGGAAGGTTATGGGATGATGCACAACTACAGTCATTTTTCGGGATTTTTAATACGGCAACTATAACATCCTGTGTAAGCTATCGTCAACCAGAGGGATCAATGCAGATATAACATTAATGCCTCGCTCCATTCAACAGGAAACCACAAAGCATCAGCTTTTGTTATTGCCAAAACTGAAATATGAATTCCTTCTATTTTGGTCACAATGTTGCACACACTGCGAAGTTTTAAGGCAGCTTAGCTTTTCATTGAGTCTTCAATAAAAACTGCCCCACTCACTTACATGATTACGTATTTCCAAATTGCTTCAAGTTATATATGTTTACGGGGGTTTTTTGTACGTGAATGTCGAA